>JASDQU010099781.1:106813-126463 GCA_032191745.1 Picea mariana | reverse complement strand
ATCAACTGTTCTTCAAGAACAATGCGCTCATTTCTGTCTTCACACATCTCTTTCATCAAATCTCTCATAGTTAGAAACTCTTCTTTAGATAATGAAAATGTATGAGAACTATCACTACTTGAAGCTTCTGCCATCTTTGCAAGATTTCAACTTCAACACAAAAACTTTGCACAAAAACCAATAGCTAAATCTCAAGCTATCACTGGCAAACACATGAGAAAAAAAAACTATGCTCTGATACCACCTGATCTGAAAATAGAATGCTGACTTGTTATGCTATGCAAGCACCCCTACTTCATTAAAATAAACTTTAACAGGACCTTGCTTCATGTGTTAAAGTATGCAAAATAAACTTATGTGTTAAGTTCATGTATCTTCTTGTAAATGCTTATGTGTGAGGAAATGTTATTTTAGATGGTTAAATATGTACTTGAAATAAATACACAACAACACAACTTGCAGCAAATAAACCATCAAACGCACAACAAGAACAAGATGATAAAGGAGTTCACCCCCCTCTGGGCTACATCTCCTTGAGCCTCCATAATGGACTTGGCTCTCTGGGATTAATTAGTCAAAAGTTCTTTTACAAGCTACTTCTCAACTCCAATGGAAAAACAGACTATACCATTGAGATCAGAACACATAAAAACCCCAAAAATGAATAATAGAACTCTGAAAATGGATCATGGCTCATCCGGGCATGACCTCTTCTACATGTGGCCATAAGATTCCCTGAGCTTCTCTTTGGAAAAAACACCTGTAAAAGTCCTCAAAAGCCTCTGAAACCTGTCCCAATGTGTTCAGAGCATATCAATTAGCCAAAAATGATTATTCAATCACAGAAAACAAACATAGGCTCACCAAACCATGTCCTCGATCAATGAGGGCTTCAAGCTCCCTAGAGCTTGCTGAAACTTCAATGGTGAAAAAATTGCAGAAGAAGTCTTCAAATGGCCTTGAAAACGGCACCAATGGATCAAACACATCCAAAAACCCCTGGCTGGGCTTTTACAGCACCTCAATCGGCCAAAAACTGAGAAAGTTAGACCTCCTCCATTCTCCTCCTTCTATTTTGTTGGAACTGGTTCTACAGAACACACCTCTGTGTGCATAAACCAAGAACACGCTCCAAAACGCGCGTTAAAACCTGGCACCGAGCGGTTCTGAATAACCGTGCAAACTGTAGGACGGTTAGGGTGCCTCCAGCCCATAACCACCTAGCACTCGGGCATATGGCTCATAGGACCTTGGGCTCGGAGAAAAAGGTGGTTACTCCGTTGTATAACTGTGTAACTTCCGCGCGTTCAACCCACCGGTCAAACCACGCACATATTAAAACTTTGGTCACGGTTCAATACCCCACGCATATGTTTATATAATATGCAAACTTTAATACATATACATGCAAATGTAATTTTACAATACATTGTGATTAAATACAATGCGCGTGCCAACATATATGTGGTTATATGTTTTATAATGTGTCCTCGGGTCGGGGCTAAGCCCCGGCCCGACCCCCCTTTGCATTTCAACATATATCAATGTTAAATAAATATGTGTCGGTATATATAACAAGACACATGGCGCAACCCAATGGTAGTTTGGAGTTTGTTAAGACTATACGGTGTGGGAGGCCCGGGGGTCGAACCCCGTGGCCTCCATTAGTTTTACACAACAATTATTAACCAGTCATATAGGGACATGTGGCGCCAATGGGTTGGGCCATGTGTCCACACATTATTGGCTACAATTGACACGTGTCAACACCCGATTGGACAACCACAACCAATATAAATGAACCACGTCTTCCCTCTGCCACATCATCATGATGGTATGGCCCTGCCACATGGCCGTACAGACTCTATGGACAGGTACAGTTCGCATCCCAAATTTTTTCCTGTTTGGTTTGGCAGACAGATCACGATATCTCCTCCATACGGACTCCATTTGCGAAAGTAAATATACCGCCAGAATCAGGAAGACGAGACAGATGCAATGGCACCATTTTCTTCGCATTCCAAGCACTTTGAAAATTGAGCAAAATTTTGCCCCCTAGTCCAGATTTTGATCACATGCATATCTGGAATTGGCCCTCTTACATGCAAATTTTTCCAAGCCATCACTGAGCAACTCTTCTTAAAAACTAATTTTTTGAAGATGTACACACCCTGCACCACTATTTCCCACATACATATGCTTTCTACACCACTACAACCCATGTATGTATGCTAGTTGCACCATTACAACCCTTGTATACTTGCAAAAGTTGCAAAAATTAAAAGGTTGCAAGGAATTCATTGAGATTATGGGCTATTGGGCAGTTTCCCAACTGATCCACTACCTATAGCCCATCGCCCATCCAAATAACCATCCTTTTCCCATATAAACGGAGGTGTTGGGGTATCATTCCACATCTAAGCATAAGAATAGTGAAACTCTGCCTATTTCACATCCCCTCCTTGCCCCAAGCATTTGCAACCTTGTTGTGAGAATTTCATCAGAATTCCCCATTTTGTCCTTTTTTCTCCATCATAAGCCCATTTAATTTCCTAAGGAGAAGTGTAAGAGGAGAAAGATACATGGAGGTGCACTTGGAGTTTGATGAAGAGGAGTCCGGACCAGGTTTGAGGAGCATTAGCCAACACTAGTTGTAAGTAATCATTCTTTGTCAATAAAAGAAGTACTTTTCTTGTCCCAATAACATGATGTGTCGAATGTTTACATTTGTTCTATGTTTTTATTCTAACATTTAACCCTAATTTATGTATGAAATGTATGCTTGTGTTTCTCTATTTATATGTCTATGAATGCAGGATGGCCTTGGGAGGAGGTTTGCAGTCATCATAGCCATCAAGTGTGAGAGGATCTACACTAGACATGGTCTAAAAGGTACAATTACTAGATTCTTCTTAATTTAGTTTTCTTGGATAAGTCTGGGGTATGATTGGGGTAGTTAGAAAATTAGGATACTTTTAAACGGTTATTGATCGTCCTACATTGTAAAACTTGGTGTAGCCATAGGGGGGTTTTTCCCACTAGCAGAAATGGCGACCATACTAGGGAAACCTCTAGGGTTTTGGGGGATTTGTTGAGTGTTTGATTGGTTTTATTACACTTTGAGTTTCTTGTTGAGTTTATTGAGTCTTTCGAAGGGTCTTGTCACCTGTTGGTGCCATACCAGTTCTCCCTTCCCTGTCAGTTTGTCAGTTTATTTTTTTAATAATTACAGAGGTGTACACGACCTACTGTGGGATAGAACGCGTACATACATGCCTTGATTTATAGAAAAACTACGTACATACGCAAGCTGCTTAAGCATCAGTAGCGTAACTGTGTCAAGAAACTATTTTCAAGAAGAGGTAGTCAACCTCTTTCCTGATTGAGGTTTTACTTCTCAGGGTTTCTTGTTTAAATTCAGTGGCTCTGGTTTTTACAGTCAAAGCCTGGGTTAGATGTCAGTTTTCTTATCTTTTTAAAGATTTCTCTTGTTTACTTAGAAAGGGTTTTTGGGCGAGTCTTTGAGTTTTTTATCATCCTGTTTGGTGTCTTTAGTGACTTCCTACGATCCACAGTGGGATATAGGTTAGTTTAAGTCTTTTATGATGTTTCTTTTACTCCTTTTCATTTTCTTTAAAGAAAAGAAAAAAAATATTTCAAGTTTTTCTTGTTTGAAGCATTTACAAAAATAATAATAATAATAATAATAATAATTAGCATAGTGTTGTGTTTTGTTTGCATCTTGAAAGCATTTCAAAAGAAAATAAGAAATATAGTCCTTCTTTGTCAGTGTTCTTATAAGTTTCATTTTTTGTAAGAGTATTAACAACATCAGTTGCACTACCATATCCTCTGAGTTAAAACAAGCCATTTAAAACAAACATTGATTAAAATTAATTAGACTTTTATGTTTGTAGGGTCAATCAACTAGTTTAGGCTAGAGCTTTGAATTATGTTGGAGAGGAAACTCTTCAAGGCTTAAAAAAAAACATTGGAGTCATAGCTAGGGAGTGTTAAAAGTCCAGTAAACATGAAATTTATCTGGGACCCCCCTCTAACACAGGGGCTAAACATGAGGTCATGTGAGGAAAGGTAGCAGAGATAACCCCTCCAAAGATGGACCAAACATAGTGAGGAACACATATTGAGGACTTGTCATGGGATATTTTCGGTTGCATTTGCCTATGGAGCTTTGTGGACCTCGAATCCGTTCAAGATCCTCAGTTGTCTTCCAGACCACTTGCTTTTGATACACTCTATAGGTTTCAAACTTGTTATCTTTCTCATTGCGGTCCACCCGACTGTCGACTGTACCTGCCTGGTGACTGTTCGTGAGTAGGAAACTTAATTGCCTTTATCCTAGGGACTTACATAGGTGACTGTGGGGGTATACCACAGTACCTAGAGCAGACGTCGGGCCATGATTTGCATATTATACCCAAAGGGTGCTTCCATGTTCGAGTTTCACTTGCACCGGTAAGTTTCTCTACTGTTGGCTGGCGTAACTATTCTTCCTACTAGATAGTGGTCTGCTTGATTTTCCTTTAGGAAATTTTAGTGTGTGCTCTATGCTCCCTAGTTTTCCATAGTGAGTTAGTCATCCACTACTTTGGGTATCTAACCTAAGGTGGTGAACTACCCACTCTGTTGGTGGTGAGGAATTTTCGGTCTTCCTCTTAGAAATGTGGAGCCGCCTCTTTATAGGCATTGTTTTGATAAAACTAGTTCGCCGAAGTCAGTGTGTGAGACTTTTACGGACTTGAAAGATATCACAAGGGGAGAACTTGTGCATAATATATTCATGGATAAATTTATTAATGATACCAACCAAGGAACCCCTTCGCAAGGGGATTCATGTTCTTTTCCTTTATTCAGAAACATTGGTGTCCCTTTGATGGACACTTTGTACATTCCCGGGTTGAATGTGGGACTACCAGTTTGGTTGGGTACCATTCCAAATGTCCCAAATTCTCTTGATGCTTCTCATTTAAGCACCTTATGTCATGGGAACCATGTTTATGTTCCTTCATCAACAAAGTCTTCTCCTCCTCCTTCTCCTGCCTCTGGTGAAAGTACAGTTACTAGTAACCAGAAGTCTAAATGAAATAGAAAGAGGAAGAATAGGAAGAAGAAATCACCAACCTCTGTGAGTCATGTTGGATATAGGTCATCAACCTCTACAAGTCATGTTGAAGACTATCACCCAACCTCTGCAAGTCATGCTGGGGGCAGGTACCCAACCTCTCCAATTCATGTTGGGAGAAAAAGTCCAGTACCTGCTAGTCATACTGGAAATAGGTCTGTAGCCTCTGCAAGTCATTTTATTGACTCATCACCAACCTCTACATGACATGTTTCATATGTGCAACTAGCCACTGCTATTCATGATGGGGGCATTGATTCTGTTGAGAAACCTAGACGGATAGGACGTAATCCTAAGTTCCCTTGTAAGCTTTGCAAGGGAGATGACCTTACTCATATGTGCCCTAGCATTCCAGAGGTACAAAGATTGTGGTCCATGTCTACAATCTCTTCTCATTCCGAGCCTTCTAAGGTTTCCTCACAGTCTGTTCAGTCTTTGATTGATGAAGTGGTCATTCCGATGCAATCTTTGGTTGATCCCACTCCTCTTTTAGGGGATGAGGTGGCTTTAAACCATGTATTCTCATAGCCTATTCATCCATTGGTTGAGAAAGTGGTCACATCGATGCAGTATTCGATTGATCCCACTCTTATCTTAGAGAGTGTCAAGTCTACCAAAGTGGTCATGCCGATGCAGTCTTCGGCTAATCCCACTCTTCTCTTGGAGAGTGTCAACTCTACCAAAGTTGTCATGCCGATGCAATCTTCGGCTGATCCCACTCCTCTCTTTGGGAGTGATGTGTCTACTAACTATGTTTTTAGCATTTCTAGTTCAGTACTTTTAGAACAAGGGGCCATTTCACTCACTTCGAGCACACCCCCTCCAAGCCCTAGGATGATTTCCTTTGATTAGAATGACCTTGATGAGCCTTGTCTTCCTTCTTTTTCACCTTTTCAAATAAGGGTTAAATTTCATTCAACGAATATTTATCGATGTATTGTGGATGAAGGAGACTCTGCAAGTATTTTACCCTCCTTGGTTTGGAAAGTATTGGGATCTCCCGATCTTGTGTCTACTTTGCATGAGCTATTGGCTTTTGACAGATGTCCTAGTGAATATTTGGGGGTTCTTCCTCAGTTTCCTATCTCATTATGTGGGAAGGTTGTCCTTGTCGATGTTATAGTGGTGCAAGGCCCGTTATATTTCAATATGCTTTTCAGGCAAGATTATGTATATGTTATGAATGTTGTGGTGTCTAGGATTTTTCGAGTGATGCATTTCCCTCATAATGGAAGCATTGTCACTATCGACCAGCTAGAATATGATAATCACCATCCTAATTCGACGTTAGTTTAGGTTTCCCCTTTATATGTTCCTAGTGTTCATGTAGACTCTACCCCACCACGGGTGAATTATGTGGCATCTTATCCTCGATGTTCAATTGCTTATGAGAAGTAACTTATGCAATCATGTTTTCCTTCTCGAGACTTGGTCTCAACAATTGATCCTTTGGTTTATCCAATGGGGGCATGGGAGCACTTGATTCTCTCTCTTGGTACAAGTGATCTCATTGGGATTACTTGAGAAAAGTAACATTTTGGAGTCTCCTTTAATCCCTTTTCAAACTCTATAAATATGAAAAGATTATCGTCTGATCTTATTGTCCTTCATGCTTTCCAAACTAAAACTTGAAGGCACATCTATCTGGTGGTAGTTTACCTCTTTTTCGGTTCAGATGGTAATTTGTACGAACAAAGGTATACTCTAGGAGCTTCAGTTCGCTAGAAGAGTATTCTCAGGTATAAGTTTAACCCTTTTCGAGCCTGAGAAACTAAATTTATGAAAAAGGAACCCCCACGGAGTCCATAGTTAATCTCTTTTTAGACTCCCTAAAATTGAAAATATTGTTGAGTGACCTTTGTTCCTTCACACTCGTTAAATTGGTCCAGAAGAACATCCCCTATGGAGTCCATAGTTAAGCTCTTTTTGAGACTCCTTAAAATTGAAAAGATTGTCGAGTGACCTTGTTCCTTCACACTCATTAAATTGGTACAGAAGAACATCTACTAGCATGAATTTATCCTGTTTTCCGGCCTGTGAATTAAGGAGGAAAAAGGTACACCTCGAGAGATTCGTCTCACCAGGAGAGTTCTCCTAAGTAAATTTTATACTTTTCAGGCTAAGGAGACTAAATCTAGAAAAAGGATGTGAGTCCATAGTTAAGCTCTTTTCAAACTCCTTAAAAATAAAAAGATTGTCGAGTGATATTATCTTTGTCACAATGGTTAAAATGGTTCTGAATAGATGTCTTTTTGGTGCTATTTTACCCCTTTTTCGAACAAACTAGACTATTTTCAAAAAAGGTACCCCAATGGAGTCTTATTTTATATTTTTTCAGACTCTCCAAATGTGAAAAAACAATCGAGATTACCTTCTATGGGATCATAAAAAATACATTGAAGGGGGTTTTCATCATGTCTTTCTAATCACATTTTCATCTCTGCATCTTTGGCCTAAGGCAGGCTTCATGTTTCTCTCAACTGAACTTTTGAATAATTCCTTATACACAAGCCTTGTAGCACTTTACCGCTAGCAAGTGTCCAGGTTGATTACAGTTGTAACAAATAATCGATCCTCTTCATCCTCTTCCAAAATTCCCTCTATCTTGGCATCAACCAAAGTTTCCTTTGTTCCCTTGGTTGAAACTTATTTGATTGTTATATTGTGGACCCCCCACTTTTGTTGCAACATTTTCTTCCTAGATCCTATACATATCAGATGTGCTTTCCCTAATTAATTCAAATGAACGAAAATACTTCTCCTTGTGTCCTATAGATTTGTAAAAATTGCAAAACAAGCTCTTTGGTGTACTCTTGTACTTATGTATTAGTGGAAAATGAGTTGGGTGATGGCCCCATTTCTTACATATATCGCAGTATCATTCTCCTGGAAATGGATTCAGTGCTCCCATTGCCAAATATTGTGTGAATGTTGGGAATTCATCCTTGTGGTGGCCTTTAGTCCTACATTTTGTACACCATACTTGATCACATTTCTCCTTGACCTTTGTCAGTTATGCAAGTTGAATTGTCAATGCAACCAATTGTGTCCAAACTTATGCCATTCCTCCATTTTATCCCACCGGAGACGACTCCATTTTCATCACAATCTCTAGTGCCTTGGGTTATGACACAACCTTTTGTTGGATCAATGGCCTACAAATGTGTGGTAGAATCCCTAAATAAACCATTCTTTGTGTTTTTGGTCTAGGATATGGAAAATTAATCTACCCATCACATCCTTAGATATTTGATTGTAATCCCATACCGACTCTCTTTGTACTTGTTTTATCTCCTTCAATTCTGTGATGTACCATGACTCTGCCTTTGGCTTATTGAACTCCTTCAAAAATTCTTTCTTAATATCTACCAAAGTCTTGACCTGTCCTGTAGGCATGGTGCTCTGTAACTTCATATACCATACTAGCAGACAACTTCTAAATGTTGTTGCTAATTGTGCAATATTCACAACTTCATCATCTATGTTCTTTGCAGCCCAAATCGTCTTGCAAACAAACAAGTGTTGTTCTATCTCCTCTGACCCAATTCCTTGGAACTCAGGAAACCTAAGAGTATTATCCACCCCGACCATGGTTTTTGATGCAGTCCCTCCTCTTGGTGATGCTATTTGACTCTGATTCTAACTCTATGCAGTACTTCCACTATTTTGACTACTACTAATCGATCATACTTGGCTAACTACAATTGTTTTTGACAAATATTCAAACGTTATTTTATAATGTGGTGACACACATGGGGTCGTGGATTCAACACAGGATCCTGTCTGAGTAGGATTCGTTGGCTCTTCTATTATCAGAATGGAATGGAACTCATCTTCTTCTCCTCCTAGATATGGTATCTCCATAATTCTGGCTAGTGCGCAAGGTTATCTCCCCTCTGGCTCACTACATGACTCTCCTCTCTCATCCCCACTCTGTTTCTTCTTGTACCTCCTCCTTGTACGCAACTCTCCAAGCGTGTATCCTTCCTTTGGTATATCTTCTTCTTACATCCTCAATCCCTCACTGCCTCTTTCATTGCCTCCTTCCTTATTTCAAATGATCCTACTGTCATCTCCTAGTTCCCCTATGTGAATGAACCCATTAGCAGTCAAATTTCATTACCATCACATTATTTTCACACAATAACATATTTAAAGATTTCAAGAACCTTCCATGTGGACCTTTGAAAAAGTATATTTCTGCGACATTGTATGATTGAATATAATCTACTACAAACTCTATAACATAACCACCTAGTATGCTATCCAACCAAAAATAAACTAATTGAGTAGTTGGATTACATAAATAATTTGGTTTCTTATCAATTTGGGAGTCCAATTCCTCAACGTTGTACCTTCTAGTTTTCTTCACTAATCTTTCTAGCCACTCTGTCAGAATGATTGTAAATTCACCAAAGAATATTTCATGCAGATCTGTGAACACATACCTTTGTAGGAATTGCTTGTGTTAGGGACCTAACCTTCCTAACCCCTCACGTAGGCATAATAATATAATTCCATGTAATAAAGGCAGATATTACTAAGGCCTAGCAATAAGGAATAATAATTAAAATGTAAGAATACCTAATAGAATCTTTCACTTCTAGAAGGATCTTCCTCTAGATTGGTCTTTTGGATAAATACAGTATAAATAGAAGTAGAGGGTATGAGAAATATTTTCTTGGATATTAGTAATAGAGATATGCTCTACTAGAGGTTTCCCTCTCGAATAGGAAAGTGAACATTGATATCATTAATTAAAGTGCTCTTTCTGGTGTTATTCTGGTATTATTCTGGTATTGTTCTAGTTATATCATTGTTTCTCTGCCATTTCTAGACAAATATTTATGTTTTGCATACTATTTTATATCTAGAATACTACAAGGGGTATCAGAGCATCTTCCTCTATAGAAAAGTGTTAGATTTTGTTCCATATAGAATACCTTCCTCATTAAGAGGGAGTGTTGAGATTTTATGTAATTTCAAAAGTTATTCCTAAGTGTAATTGTGAAAGGGTTTATTGATAAGTCATGTCTTTTATGTCTTTGAGAGTATAAATAGAGGTTATACGGAGTCATTTTTATCACTCATTAAAAATAAGTAGAAGAGAGTAGTATGCACTTATCTAGGAGGCTATTCTTGGTTCGTGATTGGGTCTCTTTGCTCTTGATTCCATGAAAGATAATTGTATGACATTGTACATGTTGGGAGAATCTATAATGAGGAAAGTTTGCAGGTTTTCTCCCCCCTTGAGGGCTCCACTGAGGATATATCTTGTTGTTCTATGGATATCTATGTTTCAGTTGTGATCCTTTTGCATATTAAATATTAATATATATATACACAATATCATCTCTCTTTAAAATAAACAAACAATTGGAGCCCCTCAAGGTAAAGGACCTTTGGTTAAATGTTTCACATCATCCCCCTTGGTGGACCTAGAAAACTCTTCCTCGTGACCTCAATATCCCTAGTGATTGTGACTTACAACCTTGGCATACCATCGCTACCCAAAGAAAGATTCGTATTAGGGAAGGATCATATATTCTTTGTTGGGGACACTCCCCCTTGTGTACTTTCACAATTAAAGAAGCTTATATCCTCCAAGAAAATTTCCATATCATAACAAAAGAGAACATATGGAATATTATTTTGAGATAAATATTGTGGCTGAATGTCTCCACTTTCCTCTGGCTCATGGTACAAAATTGAATACTTAGCTAGGAAAATCTCAGGAAATAAGGATTCATTGGATTCATTTGACCCTCGTATGCCAAAGTTACACCCTAGGAAGTTGACACACCAAACTGCCCAAAATTGGGTCCACAAAATTGTTGGCTTTTCATCTTTTTGAGTTAGGGTTTTGGATTTTATTTATGATAAAAAGGCCTTTGGAGACTCATTGAAAAATCATCTTCTTTCGAATACGAGTAGCTGTCACATATATTCTCAGAGATAAGATGCCACAATTCTGGTGAGTCTTTCACTCTATATTTTTACAATCTTTGTACATTTTCTCTCATTAATAGAAAATTGTGTATTACTATATCTTTGTGTTTATGGCTGCATCTCTGATACATTTCTATTATATTATTGAATATCCGAGATATCTCTGTACATTTCTTTATTATATCTCTGCTCTCATTTCATGCCAAAAATAATATGGATCTGTGGTATCAAAGCAGGTAGCTCTTGATCATTTTTCTTTTCCAGTGCATGTCCTCGACGAGGTCCAAGTATAGCAAGTTGGGTCTAGAGCTTGTCTCTCTTGAAGACAATCGCTCTTTCATGCCCAATAAACCCTCCATGGTGGAAGAAAATAAAAATGACGGAGCAGATGATTCTATCAATCTGTTGGTCGAGCAAGCTCTCACACGACAGAAGGACAAAGTGATGGAGAAATTTTTCCACATCCTTCAATGCCTACCAATAAAAACATGCATGTCTTCATCAAGAGACCACTTTGGAGGCACCTCACCTTTCAAGGTACAAGTTAATTTTGATATTCCCATATTTAAAGGATAGATAGATGCAGATTCCCTAGAAAAATGGTTAAATATGCTAGAAGGTTATTTCTCTGTTCATAATTTCTCCGACAGGGAAAAGATCACATTAGAACTCCTTAAGGCTCTCCCTCATGTCAAAAATTGGTGTGAAACTTACTGGGAGAAAAGTTCCACAAAGGATTCTGGAATATATGGGGCTGAGCCCACTTGGGATTTTTTTGTGGATGCGGTAAAGGAACAGTATTACCCTGTTGGAAACTATGAGGACCAGTACATGATATGGACCACACTACGACAAGAGAGGGGCCAAACAGTTCCATAGTTCACCAATACCTTCCATACCTTGTGCACTAAGTTGGGTATCGAAGACTCCGAACGACATTTGGTTATGAAATACCATGAGGATCTACACAGATACATCCAAAATGAAATGGATTTTCTCATCATCTCATCATTCAGTGTTTCTTATCGATATGTTGTTAAAATCAAGTAGAAATTTGAGCACTAGAACAAATGGGAGTTTGGGTCTGAAAATATGCAACAAACAAAGTATGATAAATAAGGCCCTAACGAACACTCTCCCGAAAACTAGTCCAAGCCACAATAAAATAAGGGTCACGGGAAGACAAAGAAGGACACCGGAAAATGGTGTGATTTCCACAAAATCCCTTGGCACAACACCGATGAATGTCTCTCAAAACAGTCATTGGTGGGAAAGATCAAAGAAAAGGAGCCGGACCCTGATTCAGAATCTGATTCTGAAAATTCTAGTAAAAGACAGATCATCGACGCAGACCCCACTGCTATTGTCGCGACTGCAACAATTCAACTAGAAGAACCAACAGATCCTGAAGAGGGGGAGTGCCTTTTTCATTCACAGATGTGGGAAAAGTGGACCTCACTACATTTTATTGTTGATATCGGAAGCCAAAAGAACCTCATCTCAGCAGAGGTTGTCAAATAGTTTGGATTGTCGACAACACCACACCTGCAACCGTACATAATTGGGTGGCTTCGCCAGGGAATATATCTATGTGTCAGCCAATAGTGTCGATTGTCACATGGCATCCAACCCTTCAAGGTTTAGGTATTATGTGATGTTTCCCCACTGGATGTCTGTGATGTTCTCTTGGGCCAACCATATGTGTGGAAGCACCATGTTGTTTATGAGTATCGACCCTGCAGTGTCATTGTTTCTCTGGGGGTTATCTCTACAAAATACAAAAGGAATTTTCAAATACTGTTCCACCTAAACAGTGCTGCAAGGTAGTATCTCATACTACTAAATTCAGCTTCTTCACAATCTGTTCAAAAGGTGAACAAAAGGATACTGCAACCACTACAGCCTCGGCCCAAGCACCTTCTATCCAACAGAAGCAGGTCGACAAGATTGCCGCAAAGTGTACAAATTTCTTCCGCAAACAGACATCTCATGTATCCTGACCGGTTAAAAAGGTCCAACCCTTCTAGCCACAGGTTCGTGAAAACCATTAACAATCTAAGTAGTGCAACTTCTCCAACAAGGCAAGCAACTTATCAAGATGCAGATTTAGCAAACGATTTTCTCTCTCCCCTGGGCACTCAGCACAATGGAGACCATTTCTTCCTAAGTAGGGAGGATTGATCCAAGTGGATATTAGTGGCCACCCACCCTTTCCAACTGGCTTAACATAGTTTTCTAACAATTTTGGTAATTTACTATTTTTAACAATTTTTAACTTCTGGGGCCATTTTGAGGGCCTAAATGAAGGTTTTTTTGGATCGAGCTTCTCAAAGATAGCCAAAGGCTCTTATTGAACCCCTTAAATGAATCTCCTTGAAGATACATTTCCAACAAGTTATCGTGCGCCCCAAACGAAGATCGCATGCCAAAGTTACTCCCCCGAGAAGTTGATACACCAAACTACCCAAAACGGGGTCCACAAAACTGTTGGATTTTCATCTTTCGGGGTTATGGTTTTGGATTTTATTTATGATAAAAATTCCTTTGGAGCCTCATTGTAAAATCATATTCTTGTGAATGTGAGTAGCTGTCATATCTCTTCTCAGAGATAAGATGCTACCATTCTAGCGAGTCTTTCACTTTATATTTTTACAGTCTTTGTACATTTTCTCTCATTAATAGAAAATTGTGTATTATTGTATCTTTGTGTTTATGGTTGCATCTATGATACATTTCTATTATATTATTGAATATCTGAGACATCTCTGTACATTTCTTTATTATATCTTCTCTCTCATTTAGTGCTGAAAATAATATGGATCAATGACATTGGTGATTGACCAGTGGAAGAGGTTACATGAAATTTCAAGAGATTTATGACAAAGCCCTAACTCCCCTAACCCTTGATCCATTTACCCAACTTAAATCCTTAAGCCCTCAACCTTAGTTAATCAATAATACCTTAACAAAAAATCCCTAAATTCCCTAACCCCTAAGCCATCAACCCTTAAACACTTAACACTAATCCGTAATCCCTTAATCCATAAACACATATGCCCTAAGAACTTAAAAATTAATCTTCTAGCCCATAATACCTAAGCCATTAACCATTAAAATACCTACCCCATAAGCACCAAATCCCTTAGCTCTTGACCCTTAATCCCTTAAACCCTAACCCTTAATCCTTGCACCCCAAATCCCTAAATACCATAATCCTAAAATCCCTTATACACTTAACCCCCAACACCTCAACTAATTAACTATTTAGGCTAATCTGGCTACATCTGGTGCTACTTCTAGTGCAATTTCTGGCTCTAACTGAGGTGCTAAAAGGGGTGCTATTTCTGGCGCTAAAGAGGGCGTTATTTCCAGCGCTAAAGGGGGAGTTATTTCCAGCGCTCAATGGGGCACAATTTATGGCGCTAAATGGGGCACAATTTCTAGCGCCATTAGAACCTAAATTTTGTGGTCGACGCAAATAATTCCATAAATAGCTCCATCCCGATAAATATCGCCAGTTTTTCAAAAAATTGAAGAAAAATACACTAAAACTGACTTTGGAATAAAAAAAGGGAGCAAAAATGAGATCAAATCACAAGGATTTGTTGTAGTGGAAGGAAGTATGAAATAATACCACGACTAAAGACTTTTAATTTCATAATATAGGAGTTATCCAGATAGCTTGAGAACACAAGAAAAGAAGTGCCCATAGTTTCTCAAGTCCCTAGAAGAGAAGCAACACCTAAAGTTGCTAATTTCAAGCAGCCAACAGTTCCAATTAGAGGATATTTCAAAGAAGCCAAGCAACCCAAAGCACTAGAGCATCCCTATGAAATTCTCATGAAGCCTCCATATGCTACCAAAACTATTCATGGTGACCCATAGGCACTGGAACCTTTTGATATCAGGTATGATCTTACAAAACTAAAAATAACCATGCTTCTGTCATAAGTTTGAAAGCATCCTTCACACAGCCCTGAGTAGGTGGAAACTCCCAAAGAGGTATTTAACTTTATGGGAATCAATAAAAAACCTCAGATAAAATCCCTCGTACCTCAACCATCTAAATATAGGTCTTCCTCCCAAGTTTCAAATATGATAATCTTAAGCGATGACGCCATCCCTGTAACACTCTGTTTCCCCCAGTTTGTAAAAATATAACTGGACTGGCCAACAACTATGGAAAACTCATAAATGTGAATATGTGATGTAAATGGACCTTGAGGAAAAGGTCAATGAATGCGAATAACATTATGAATTTTATTGAAGGACTACTGAGAGGGGATGTATAGAAAAAGAGACCACAATGGCGGTGGAAGGAACCTAGAAAGGTGGTGTTAACTTCCACCGAGAATTGATATACCATATTTGGACTCCACTGGCTCGGAGAACCAAAAGCGGCTCGCTGGCTCTGAATTAAATTTCTCGCAGGCTGGTAGGTGGATGGCTTAATGAGGGATGGGGAGGTGAACCGCCCATCCATAGATCCATTAGACCTGACCAACGCGAGGGTAATCGCACCACACGCAACCTCGCAAGAGGATAACGCATATGGTAGAAGCGATGGGGGGGGCAGACACGAGGGGAGAACTCTGGCATTTCACAGAGTGAGTGATAGTAGAGAGGAAGGATTGCAGCCTTCACTCCTGGTCACTGGCGGACAGAGACACAGTCTCACAGCATCGTGGTCTCAACTTAGGGGTGGCTAGTGGTAAATCCATTGGGAGTCGCTAAGCCTACGGTTGGGTGGAAACGAGCACCCCTCTCAGTAGTTGCACTCACTTCTGGTGTTACTTCTAATAAGTGTTTTACATATTGCATCTTGAAATCCATATGCTGACATATATGCTCATAAACTGTGAAATTGCGAATGAATACAGTATAAGAATGTCTGTGCAATGTTTTGATAAGAAATGGTAGATATATGCTTATAACAGAGGGAGCCATGTATGGCTTATGTTAATAAATGAATTTAATTATGCCTAAGTCAAACCAAGTTAGAATTCCAGTCCGTTCTCAGGAATTTGTTTCCCCTTATTGGTCTCCAGGATTTCCCTGGAATAGATCTCTTCACAGAGACTCCCTCCTTGGAAAGTTTTTCCAAGAACCTGGAAAAAGGAGTTGAATGTACAAGTCTTAACAAGCCTGTACGAGGAGGAATGACCCTCTTAAAATCTTGAAGTAGCAGTGTAGGGATAAGTATCGATCGATGGACGAGATTCCATCAGAAGACCCATGGTCATTCACGACCGTTAGATTGACGAAAGAAACAAGGGCATTACATACCTTTCCCAGTTTCCTCTATCTTCATGAATAGCGAGGAAATCAGGATCGTAGACCCCCAAGGTCCATGAGAACATCTGGACCGTTGATTTTCCACGTCCATGAAGTAGTGGGAGAGTACGTGACGTGGGCCAGATCTGAGCCGTTAGATCTTATCTAGAAAACATGACAACCGTTGGATCTGTTAAGAGATGCATGAGGGTTAATCCCTCATGAACAGGAGGTTGAAAGTCCCGATGAGAGGTAGGGCCATCGGGATATCGGCATTCGTGAAATCGGGAGTCACGATGACATGAGATCGGGAATTTTCATAGTGAAAATTCCAGATTCAATTTGAGTCGTCCATCATAGGAGGATGCATGGTAGAAATCGAAGCATTCAGGAGGAGTCCCGAAAGGAAATTCATCCATCAAGAAATCGGGAATCCCGTGGACAAAAATTCCATACACTTCGAAGTTGCAAAGTCCAGAATCCTGACAAACTGAAAAGCGCCCATTGTATGGCCAACGGTCCTTATATCGGCATATCGGGATTCAACGGATCACGAATCCTGAGGCCGAGTACATGTTGACATTGAAAACCCTGAAATCGCAAGAAGATATCAGTGTTGTCCATCTTAAAAGGACAGGTGGTAGGGATCCAGGGATCTCGCAAACTCAGAGGTTCACAAGGTAAGAGCCCAAAGGTTGGGTGCTCCAAGTTACGAGTAGCGAAGTACCGAGAGCTGACTCAAGAGATCATATGGCAAAGCTTCATGGTGGGGCCCACGTGATTGATGGGTGGACGTGCATCACCTAGAGAAGGGAGTCAATGCCTTGTTGACTTCTCGTATCTCAGGGATTCGTGGGAGAAGGGCATGAGAGAGGCTTACAAAGTCACGAGTTGCAAGCAGTGCGAAGGGAAGGTCAACCTTCGCTGACTTTCAAGTCTCAGAGGATTGCATAAGGGAGGAAAGAGAGTTCAACCATTGAACTCACGAAGCGATGGATAGCGAGAGGAGCTAGAGTTTAGCCTAAATGGTGGTCATGCGCAGGGGACGCTAACAGAAAGAAGCTATACCCATTGCGTGATCTTGGGTATCGGTGATTTGTGAAGAAAATTCGAGGGTCTTCGAGTCACAACTCGCGAGGTCACGAGTTGTGAAAGGTGCCTGGTTTGTTTGGCCCATGTTCCTA
Organism: Picea mariana; assembly: GCA_032191745.1. Taxonomy (NCBI): domain Eukaryota; kingdom Viridiplantae; phylum Streptophyta; class Pinopsida; order Pinales; family Pinaceae; genus Picea; species Picea mariana. The sequence continues at coordinate 108,913 of JASDQU010099781.1, read as the reverse complement.
ACCCATGATCACAGGAAGGTGAATAGGGAAGAACTAGCCTGCACTAGACCCCCATAGGATTTCGGGGATTCTGTAATAAAAATGAAAATTTTATTATGTGGTAGTGGGTATGTGACAAAGTGGTATCAGAGCATGGTTACAACACTCGGCCTGATTGGGCTCATGCATGAGTTGCGCATAAGCTCCTCTCAAAGTAATCCTACGAAGAGTAACCCCTAACGTAACTCTCTTGTCTAGGATTAAAACCTGGAAATGAGAACCCGACTGTGTATGCATGTGAAAGAGTTATAAATTATGCGTAAATTATAAAAATGTATTTAACTCTTGACTAATACCCAGCGTTTGTCTTTTCACTCAAGCGGATGATCAGCCGTGGGAATCTACAGACGCAGAGCATGGTGACTCACCAAGAGGTTGGAAGAGGCTCCCACAACAGAGACGAAGAATCTAACAAAAGAAGAGCAATAGAAACCCCTCTAGACCTAGCCAAGACTGTGAGGAGTCTCATGGTTGAACTGAAAAGCTGCAAGGCTGACAATGAAAGGATGATGAAAGAACAAGAAAACAAAACCGAAATTAATGTAGTTTTACTGTAGAGATTATCCGACCTACAACAACAAATGCAACATGAACTTGAGATGCAGAATCATGGTCATGTCAGTGGCCATACTGAGAGAAGCACATCAAGAAAGGTCCACCCAAGAGGTAAAGGACCAGTGCCATATGATTCTACAGAGAAGGAAGCTGGTGATTTAGAAGGATCTTCCAGCAGCAGGACTAGCTCCTATTCTTGAAGAAAACAGAAGAAGCAAAATACTTCCAAGAGTCATAAATTTGAGGAATTCAGAAAGGCCAAACCTCCCTCCTTTGATGGTGAGATAAAGAAGGGAGAGGAAGCCGAGGCTGGGCTACTTGGACTGAAGAATATTTTAGAGTCCATGATTTTTCAGAGAATTTGAAGGCCCGAGTGGCCACTTTCAATCTGAACGGAAAAGCTTCCATTTGGTGGGAATATCTTAAGAACATGAAAGGGGTCCGCGAGGAGGACCTGTCTTGGAAACAGTTTGAGAAGTACTTACGGAAAAATTATTTGTCGGAAAGATATTTCGACGAGAAGGATAAAGAGTTTTATGAACTCAAACTGGGGCAACTCACTATAGAGGAATATGTCAACAAATTCCTCGACTTAGTAAGGTATGTACCCTACATTAAAGAAGAAAAGGCGAAGGTGCAATGCTTCATCAGTGGGCTACCCAAGGAATATTGAAACCGAATTGAATTCGACGAGCCAAAAACTTTAGAGGACACTATTCGAAAAGCAACATATTGTCATGAACAATATGGACATCGGGCAGAGTCTCGTGGAGACTGGAGACAGAAGAATGGTTCGACATTTCAGAAGAAGGGGATCAAATCCTCAGGATTCAAGAACTACAAGAAGAACCCCAAAATGAACTTTCCAACCCAAAGTGTACTCCAACAGAACTTTACCTCGGTGGACGGAAGAAAAACTTTTGGACCTATACCAGTGAAGACTAATAACCCAAAGAAAGAACCTCTGAAATGATGGGGTTACAGAGAAGAACATCTCCTGAGAGACTGTCCACACCGAAAACAGAACAGTCGGAAAATTTATAACATTCAGGAAGCCACCACAGTCAATGATGTGGCAAGGAGTGTGCCAAAGATTTATGCAGCCTTGGATAATAAAGCAAGCTGACCACCAAGCTTCAATGGTGAAAATAGAAGGTATGATTTTCAACCATCTAGTGTCTGTTTTGATTGACCCTGGTTCAAATTTGAGTTATATAGCCCCTCGAGCTATTGATAAGTGTAAACTACAGCCACAGAAGCAAATCAAGCCATGGTTGGTACAGTTAGCCACTGGAACCAAAAGAAAGGTAGTAGAGGTCATACCAGCCTGCCAATTAATGTTGGGTGAATTCCCCACTCAAGCAACCCTTAATGTATTACCCCTGGGATCATACAACATGTTGATTGGTATGGACTAGTTGGCCACCCATAAAGCCAAACTGGACTATTACCCTAAAACCTTAGAATGTGTGAGCAAAGAAGGAAAAAGGATAACCCTCCAAGGGA
>JASDQU010099781.1:72614-103294 GCA_032191745.1 Picea mariana | reverse complement strand
TTGAAAGGCCTTATTAATATTGACCCTTATTACATCCGAATACATTGATCTACCTATGTGCGGGTTAGGACCTTAACACTGGGGGAATAGTCGACAGTCTGATCCACACGCAAGGGTAGGGTATCGAGCCCGAAATAAAATTGAGAGGCTTCCACTCATCATTGTGGGTATACCTTCAAGTGACATAATATGTGCAATATCTACACTGAGACCAACAAAGTAGGGTGAGTGACTCTGCCAATCTCAATGCGACCTCAAGTTTGACCCTTGTGTGAGAAGGGCTTCCCGGGACAAAATGTTGCAAATGGATTTGGACACTCACTATCACAAGATACTAAAGTGTGTTTTGTACTTTGGAGAGTGTGTCTCACTGCCTATTCCAAATCCCTAGCCTATCTAAGGTTGGTGTAAAAGATCCCTAGAAAAAGTTACTAGTTGGATTTTAGAGTTTCACAATATTATAAAAAGTTGTTGTTACTCAAGAGGGAGACGGGAATGAAACCAATGTTATGTAAGACTTTGACCCAATAACGTGTAAATAGAAATGAATGATGAAAACTTTCATTCGATGAATTCTATCTACAGTAGGGAGAACATTTTTTTCTAGAACAATGCAAACTACGATATACAATTCCCTTTTTTTTTAATGTAGTACCAAACAATCATTAACAATGTAATTTCACTATTCGTTCTCTTTCAATATTTCAAACGCCAATATTTTCTAAATAAATGATTGCTTAAAAGACTAAAAAGACTTTAATTTTTTCCTTTCCAGATACCAAAAAAAAGGATGGAAATAAGAAAGGATAAGCAACCAATGAAAATAAGACACTCAACAAACACCCAAATCGATCTTTCAATGAAGATAAAAATAAAAATTGACAAGAAAATGTCTCTTCAAATATGAACAAGATTTTTTTTTCTAAACATTAAGCAATCCAGAAGATGCAACCAACTTACAAATCCAAACCCAATCCAAAAGCATTAATCGAGCAAGCACTCGAACACAAGTCCAGAGATTATATACTTGCTAATAAAAGCAAAGATCAAAAAATATCAAAAGAGAGGTGTTCGATATCTGAAATCAATCAACATCAAGTTGAAACAATCAGAAGCAATCAAGAACTAGTATTAAAAACCCTTTTCCAACTGACTGAAGAAAAAACTCGGCAACAGTAGAGGTTAAGACCCAATCCAAAAAAAAATTCAAACGCCACCGCGGGCAAGCAGTATAGCACAGTGCGGAAATGAGTGGTTTCCACAGGCCAGTAATCATGCAGGTCGCGGAAATACAACACTAAAATAGACCACTAGGGTGTGGAAACAGAAGGTTTTCGCGATGTACCTATAAGGTGCAGTGCGGAAATCTTTCACAAAAAAGAAAATTTTTCAAAAAGGACAAAGGGTCTCAGGAAAATTTTAAATCCAGTGAGTCTAATTGGATCTCCCACAAAATTAGAGACTGAAACAGAATGTAAAAAATAGGCTATGAGCAAATGGCCAACAAAAAACCACAATCAAGTTGTACTTCCCCAACGAAGTCGCCAATTTTTTTAACGGATAAATTGGTAGATGCAGACATGAACTAATCCCCCTAGATCCACCTGGATCTAGAACAAAACAAGACAGAACACGATGCTTTCCCTAGGTTTCAATCATTGATTTTAACTACCAAAGAAGGAATAGATAGCATACCTTATGAATCACTTCCTTATGTCTTTGTTGATCCTACCTTACTCTGATGTTCCTATGAGATCACATCTACAATAGCACAAATCAACCAACATGAAGGCAGTGATAGTGGAATTCAATGACAACCTAAACATGTGATCAAGGAGTCATGTAATAAAATATCAATCATTTTATGGGAAAGATATGTGCCACTGTATTATATTAATGAAAGGTAGAAGATACAACCGAATCGCCTTGATGTCACAAGTTCCCTTTCAATGGCCCTTTTTTTTGACACACACATACATCTGTTCTGACATTTGCATGAAGATTTCTTTCAAAATCTTGATGGATGAATGGAGACCTCAAGCATCACTTGAAATAGGATTCTTCACATAGTCTTCAGCCTATTCTTTATTCAATCTCTATGCTTCTTTATGCTTGTACCTCTAACCTTTTCCATGAGAAGCCTATCATTATATAGGAGAAACTGAAGTGGTTAAAGAGATGAGGATGATCCCATCAAATCAAAGAAGTCAGTAGGATCGTAACCATACCGATGCCACCTCATATTTCCAGAATATTCCACTTCTAGAAGCTTCTAGAACTTCTTTCTTGTTTTAGTTTTAAAGTGTCGCCACGACCTGCCTATATGGCAACATGCAGAAATCCCGCGGGATGGATATAGTGCAGCATGCATAAATCAGGGATTTCCACACTGTGTAAAGGGAGTAGCCTGCAGTGGTATTCCAAAAATGCATGTTGCAAGGGTGGAAAGAGGTTTCTTTTCTCAGGCAAAAGATTACATTGGGAACCTGAACACATGTTTATGTAATCATCATCAGGGTGAACAAAATAATGTGTAACAATATCCATGCCTTATGGTGTAGGAACACTTGACTTGGGGGATTTTTAAAGTTCCCTATTTGCCAACTTCTAATGTTTGAAAATGTGAGAACCAGATAATGGGGGTTTATTTGGATGCCTACCCCCGAGATCCTACCTAGACTAAAAAATTTATTTTGGCACCTCCTGTGGAGGAAAACGTAGTGAGTTTTTAGAAAAAATTTAGATTGGGTGGGCTATGCTGGAAAACCTTTAACAGACAGCGCATGCTTGTATGCTTGTCATTGATGGCAAGTACAATAGTGAAGTTGGCATGAGTACAGAAAGTATGAAATAGATGGGCATTATGAGAAGACGCTATAGGGAGGATTTGTAAGGTTTGGTCATAATGGATTCTATATGCTGTAATGCATCATCCGATTCAACTGTCAGGAGATGATGCTGAAGTTTTGGGATGGAATGATGTCTCTGGAGGGGACACGAGTTGTGCCAGATACTCAGAAAGGACTTGTTCGTGTAGCTAGGGGAGATGAGGGTTTGTTTCACTTTCAATGGCATAATCGAACAAGTATTGTGGTAGAAGTTGATCAAATCGGATTACCAGATGAAGTTGTATTTGAAAAGGTCCAGGAAACCCCCGAGCGAGTGTACTTTTTGAAATTCAAGGAGGATGATCACAAATTCTCTTTCTGGATGCAGGTTCTCGATGACTGTCAGATCAAGTATTGATTGGGACTGTTGATCTGGACCATCGAATCCATTTCAGAGTTTCGTGACTCGTGACTTGGAGAGGTAAGAAACAAAATCGTCAAAATCACGATTTAATCCTAGCCGTCAATTCACGATGTGTTGTAGACCGTTGATCTGAGCTCCATCTCAGAGCTTCGCCTATCGAGACTTGGAGTGGTAAGAATCTCTACCGCCGAAATCACGATTTAATCCCAGCTGTCAATTCACGATGTGTTCTAGACCATTGATCTAAGCTCCATCTCGGAGCTTCGTCTATCGGGACTTGGAGTGGCAAGAATCTCTACTTCTGAAAGCGTGATATGTGAAATCGCTATTTAATCCCAGCCATCAATTCACGATGTGTTATAGACCGTTGATATAAGCTTCATTTCGGAGTTTCTCTTATCACAAATTGGAGTGACAAGGACCTCCTTTGAAGGAATCACGAGACGCGAATTCACGATGAGATCTGGACCGTAGACTCATCGAGATTGTGGACCGTTGATCTCAGCTCCATCTCGGGGTTTCAAGGATCGCGACTTGGAGAATCGAGATGCCTCATCTCCAGACTTATGAAACGCGAATTCGCAAAAAGAACTTTTTGCATAAGTGCTTGGTCATGGCCTTGGTTATATAGAGGAAGGAACTAGCGCAAAAAAGCTCCGTATCGGAGTTTCAGAGATCGCGACATGAAGTGTCGAGACACTTGTCCACAGGAATGACGAAATGCCAAAACCCGATTTAGAGGAAAGATTAATAAAGTTCATCCAACGGTGTAGATAAACTTGAATATGATCGGAGGGTTCCTGTGCTCTCTCATGTTGGTTGTGGAGCCTGATTATCTTCCTGATTTAGAGGTCTTTTACTTTCAGCCATGTTTATACCCCATGAAGTATGTACACTCTTCCATGCGGGGGAGTGCAGAGGGGGGGTACCCCCTCTGTGGGGTCCGAGGGGGATATCCCGCTAGTTGGGGGGTCTGGGGGCAAGCGGGCCCCCAGCAGGGGTTCGGGGGCGAAGCCCCCGAAGAAAAAATTTCCTTGTAAAGTTAATTGTAGTTTCATTTTAAATCTGGACCATTCATTATAAGGTCACGGATCTAACAATAGAGATTATGTTAGGGTTTTTTTCCCTAGAAGGCAACCCTCTTTTATGAGGGAAATGTACTGTGGCTATGTATGTTGGTGAGTATTGTATTCTGAGAGAGGAGACTGTGAGAGAAAGAAGAGGAAGTTACAGCGGGTTTTGCTGTAGGTTGTATCCCTTCATTTTGCTGGATAATAATAAAGAAAGGACATGGCAATTTCTCTCGTGGACATAACCCACACTGGGTGAACCACGTAAATCTGTGTCTCTCTTGTATTGTGTATCTTCTGTGTTTTGTTTCCGCATTTGTTTTATTTTATTGCTCCACGGTCCTGTTTTTCTAACAACTGGTATCAGAGAATAAGGTAGCTCGCAGGAAAAGAGGGTTCCTGGTTTGAGTGGGAGCAATGTCAGAAGATGGAAAGTTTAGGGTCGAGAAATTTAATGGCCAAAACTACCAGTTATGGAAGATGCAGATGGAAGATTATTTATATCAGAAGGATCTATTCCTACCATTGAGCGGAGTAGCAAAGAAGTCGACGGCCATGAAGGACGAAGAATGGGAGATTTTCGACAGAAAGGCTCTAGGAACAATATGGCTGAGCCTGCCAGCGTCGGTGGCTTTCAATATCTCGAAAGAAAAGACAACGAAGGGTTTGATGGACGCATTGGCCAAATTGTATGAAAAACCCTCGGCGTCCAATAAGGTATTTCTAATGAAGAGATTATTTAATATGAATATGTCGGAAGGTGGGTTTGTTGCAGATCATTTAAATGAATTTAATACGGTTACTAATCAACTAAGTTCTATAAAAGTGGACTTTGATGATGAGGTTAGGGATCTTCTAATCTTGTGCTCATTGCCAGAAAGATGGAATGTCTTGGTCATCGCTGTAAGTAACTCTGTCTCTGGTTCAAATACTTTTAAATTTGATGATGTTGTTGGTGTTATCCTTAGTAAAGAGATGATTTGGTTACAAAGGTTTATGGAGGAATTGGGAAAGAAGCAGAAGAACAACAGGTTGTACTGTGACAGTCAGAGTGTCATTCACCTTGCAAATAACTCAGCCTTCCATTCGAAGACTAAGCATATACAATTGAGGTAACACTTCATATGATCTTCCTTGGAAGATGGACAATTGAAGCTGGAAAAGATACACACTAGCCAGAATCCTGCAGACATGTTAACAAAGGGAGTAACCAGGGAGAAATTGAGTTATTGCCCAGTTTCAGTTGGTTTTCAAGAATGAAGATGAAGATGAGAAATTTTCCAGGTCCAAGAAGGTTCAGATTCCAGCATATACAACAGCGGTGGAGTTGATGAGATCAGTTTCCAAGTGGGAGATTGTTGGTTGTGGAGCCTGATTATCTTCCTGATTTAGAGGTCTTTTACTTTCAGCTGTGTTTATACCCCATGAAGTATTTACACCCTAGAAGTATGTACACTCTTCCATGCGGGGGAGTGCAGAGGGGGGGGTACCCCCTCTGCGGGGTTCGGGGGGGCTATGCCCCCGGTTGGGGGGTCTGGGGGAAAGCGGGCCCCCAAAGAAAAAATTGCCTTGTAAAGTATATTGTAATTTCATTGTAAATCTGGACCGTTCATTATAAGGTCGCAGATCTAACGATAAAGATTATGTTAGGGTTTTTTTCCCTAGAAGGAAACCCTCTTTTATGAGGAGATTGTGAGAGAAATAAGAGGAAGTTACAATGAGTTTTGTTGTAGGTTGTATCCCTTCATTTTGCTAGATAATAATAAAGAAAGGTCCTGGAAATTTCTCTGGTGGACGTAGCCCACACTGGGTGAACCACGTAAATCTATGTCTCTCTTGTATTGTGTATATTCTGTGTTTTGTTTCCACATTTGTTTTATTTTATTGCTCCATGGTCCTGTTTTTCTAACATCTCACAGTTAACTTACCAGTTACGAATCTGTTAGCGAAACAGACTCATGATTTCCAATCGGTTGGCGTTTCAGTTGCTCGGACAATTTTTTTTCTCTTGTCTAAGGAGATGCGAAGGTGAATCGTCATGGGTGTGTGTATAAAATAAAAAGATATAGACTGTGCGTGAGGGTTGTTGTTCTAGATGAAAAATGAATTAAACGATAAGAAAGGGAAAATCACAGAATGCGCAGAGTGAGACTGGGAATATGTGCAGTGTGAGATAAAACTCAGGAAGAGTAACAGATGATGAAAAGACTTGAAGAACAGAAGAATGAAAGAATGACTTGAAGCAGAGTAGAATGACAGAACATGTTGAAGCAAAGAAGAATGACAGAACAAGTTGAAGCAGAGCAGAATGACAGAACAAGTTGAAAAGGACCAGATTTACAGAACAGAGAAGAAGTGGTAAGAATTGATTTATTTCTGTAGTTGTCTGTTTATTTATTCATTCATATTCTAGGGTGGTTGGGAGGTGCTAGGGAGGACTGTTTTCCTTAGAGTTTCAAGTGGGAGCTTGAACATAGAGAGTTGTATCTTTCATCTGGTTGTAGCCAGAGAAACCAGGGTGGCAGGGTGGTGCAAGGGAGAACAAGTGTTCTCTGTTATACAGGTTGGAGACTGTATAACTGGAAGTTGGTGCTTCCATCCAGTTGGTGCTGGAACATTAGGGGAGTTGGTGCTTCCTTCTAGTAGGTGCTAGAGAAACAAGAGAGTTGGTGCTCTCAAACAAGTTGTAGCTTGTAAAACAGAGGTAGCAGCCTCACATTGAGTTGGTGCTCAATTATAGATGATGTACAAAACTTAAAAGACTACCTATCATTTCAAAGAAGAAGAGGTTTTCTCCCTTTATAGGTTTCCTCATGAAAATCTGTCTCTACGTATACCTTATGTGTGACTGATGCTCTTTACTTTTACTTTCCATATGTTGTATAATGTTGATGATCACTTGAAGAAAGATTAAGAATGTTTTAATAGAGTTAAAATTGTTTAAGCTCAATAACAATTGATTCACCCCCCCCCCCCTCAGTTGTCTTAGTAATTTCAATAGGCTAATAGATTGGGGGTGTGAACCAATCTCATTTGAATTAAGTGGGTGTGAATAATTTCTTCAATAAATAGTGGGACATTTCAGAATTCTTTTGGAGAAAACCAACTTCAACCTCCACAATTCGAGATGGAAATTATGTGAGTGAGAAGTGACTTTGTGTGTGAGAAAGTGATAAAATGTGCCAAATTTTAATAAGTTAGGTGTGAATTTGCAACATGTGGACTTCATGTGTTCCTTACAAATATTTGTTACCTATCTTACTAAGTGTCATAGGTACAACCTTGCGAAATTTTAAAATCCCTAAAGAACTAGCATGTGAACATATGGGTCCTTACCAATCCTTAAAACTCTATAATGTTGTTTACTCTAAGAAATATTGAAACAAATTCCTATATTGCAAGCATGTGGGCATGTATGGGCCCGTTACTTTGATCTTTAAACTCTCCTAGTTGTGTAAACTAAGAAAGCAATTTCAAGAAACTATCCTAAGTTTACAACTTGTGGGGATGTATGGGCCCTTAAAAATTTAAGATGATTTCAAAAAGAAACTAAGAGGGGCCCTAGGGGGGCTTTGTTCTCTCCTAAAGATTTTTGTTAAGAGAGATGAAATGTCCCCTTAACCACCTTGTTTATTCTCAATATCACTCTATGGTGCTAGAGAAGAGCATACTCAATGATCAAAGTTGATTTTTGGTCCCAATGCAAATGTTTTTATATGTGATATCAATAATCTCAACTTAACTTTTACAAACGAAACAGGCCATCCATGTGGCAACCAAAGAAAAAGAGGAGAATATATGGTTATTTTTACCCCCTAAGTGCCTATGTTTAGCTAACCTTTTATATGGGAAAGGCGTCTAAGTGGAGTGCATTTACAAATTGCATGAAAGCAAGAATTTGAAGGCTAGGAGCCTTCAAATCATCACAAAAACACTTACAATTTTGAAACTCTGGAAATGTAGGTGGGTTACAGTTCTATCAGAGGTGTAGTGGGCGCGCAACATGAAAAACACACAGAGAATATAAGCCTTTTGGGCTCACAGTGTGCAGAATGTGTAGAGAACAAGAGTCTTTTGAGTGCCCAGTGTGTTGAGTGCATGTCTGTGCACTGGAATACCCACACACATTCTGAANTTTGAGTGAAATTATCCTCCTCCATGTTGAAATATTTCTTTTGAAAGGTAAGGATAGGCTGGTTTTGTTATCTATGTTGGGCTCTAAAGATGTCTTAAAATATAACCTCTATGCATCATCCAAAGGTAGGCGTTGGTGCAAGTGTTTTACTTGTTGCCTACATAGGTTCTTACCTTTCGTTTTCAACACCTTTCCTCCAGAGATGCAACCCCTGCAAAGGGGAAACAATCATAACAAAAGGAACAACAATCGTTCTATTCAAATGAACAACAAAAGGAACATCATTTGTGACAAGGGCACAACAGTCATTATATTGGGCTGAACTAATGTTGTATTAATTGAGTTGTAGTACTTTCCCAACTATCTAATTTGTCAACCTAGGGTTCATAAACTGACGAAGCACACGCAAAGTATATGAAAGATTGAAGCAGGACTAATATAATCTAATGTTTAAGCTACAACTAAAATTGAATCATTAATATAACACACGAATGAAATAGAATCATTAATCTAACACACAACTAGAATTGAATCATTAATCTAACACACAACTGGAATTGAAATTAATCTAGTAGCGTAAATGAAATTATTCTAAGAATGGGAAATTGCATAAATGGAATTAATCTAGAAATGGAGAACTACATGAAGGAAAAGCAAATACAACATGTAAAGAGTTGAATGACACAACAACATATGTGAGATCTCACCAATGAAGAAATCTTATATTATAATAATCAAATCAATCTTTATAAAAGAATAATGAAAGCATTAAACCAAAATCATGAATCAAATCTAAGAATCCCTTTCTCTTTCGAATCCTAATGACTACTCTGATTCTAATTACTCTTCTACTTGAATCCTCATGAAGAGAGAGCACTCTCTTTTATACATGAGAGCCTTGAAGATAAGATAACCATCTCATTATTACAGATCCACTTTTCTCTCAACCTATTTCCCATTATTACAAATTATAATCTCTTCAAATCCTCACACATATCTCTCATATATCTTGGATAAGATATTCCAACCAAATCTCCATGATCTTCTCCTTGGAATGGGCTTGAATTATCTTCTCAAGTCTTGAAATGGTGGAGGAAGTATTTGAGAAGTCCTTTTGAATTAATCCGTCTCATATTCCTACACATTACAAAGCTCACACATATTTGAGATATATATGAAAACATGTTTATTTTCTAACATTTAATCACAAATTCCTTTTAAATACTAAAATAAATAAAGTGGAGAACAATAAGGTGAAACCCAAGTATATTTATGGAAATGATATCATGAAAGGTTAATGGGGCGATGAAATGTGAAGAATAATGAAGGGAAAGGTGGATGAGAATAGGACCTTTCTGAGCCCCAGCATACCCCCCAACTTAACTTGTTGCATGTCCTCATGTGACCATGCATGGATCTTCTCAAGAAATTTTGGCATCTGAATGTTGGCTTTGAGTGATGATAATGAATGTTTTTCAGGATGGGATTTACATGAATAACAACTGACATTTTTCTTATGGTTGGTTCTTGTGTGACAACCATGAATATAAAGAATGTTGGTTCTTGTGTTAACAACATTCATTTCATTATTTTTTTTCTTGTTGTTATGATAATAATTTTCCCATATTCTTACTGGAAAATGTATGCTATCAATGTCCATAAGGAAAACATCATTGCGTATAAGAAAGCCCTTTTTTTTGTATATGTGTGAATCATGCCAATATGTATAACAATGCTTATGAAGCAAAGTGCAACAGAGTATCATTGGAAAAGAAATGTTCATAACTGGTAAATGAAAATAATGGAATGATGGTCGTGGAAAAAATGGAGTGATGATGGTGAATAAAGTCCCCTACCCCCCAACTTAACTTGTTGCATGTCCTCATGCAACATGGCATAAGTCATAGAAGTGAAAAGGAAAGGGAACTCGGTGAGGGAATTTTCCAAATTATTCATTGCTAGTAGTTGAGGAATTACATGATTAAAGTTTACAAAATAGCATACCTCCACTTACCCAAAATGTTGATGAACTATGAAATAGGAATATGGTTGATGTCGCTACTAGAGCAGGGAAGATGTCACTGCTGCATGATCATGTTAAAAGTGACTGTTGTTGTAGCTGCGACTGCTACCTTCTGGATCAGAGAATGTGAAGTGGAGGAATTTGAACTGCTGCTGAATGAATCATGGAAAATAGAAAGTATGAAAGTGGAACTGTGGTACTCTCATATGGCTGAAGTCATTCTGTTGTAACTACTGATAGAGTCTTGAAAAGTGTATAGTCTTCACTCGCTGCTAAATCTGATTGTACAATTCTAATTGTGCGAATGAATTTTTTGATGTCGAGCATGAAAAGAATTCATTGGATTACCGACAAATGATGAATATCGTTAACCAATGCGAGGCAACTAATCATTGATGTCAATGAGTGCCAAGGTACCCGAGTACATATTGTGAAGTGCGAATGAATGAGCTAATGTCAAGCCACTTGCAAGATCTGACAATCAAGGGACATTGATGTATTCCCATGATTGTCAACGAGAGAACTTGCTATTAAGGCATGCAAGCCTCCAGGTACTCAAAAATGGACTCTAGTCTATATCCCAGATAAGGTGTTGAGGTCGATGGGGAAAGACTTGTTGAAAGGTGGGCCTTAAGGAATCCCACATTATTCAACGTGAGTTCGGATTAAAAGAGTGATAGGACTATAAATGAAAATATCTCAGTAGTAACAATGTGTATGGCAAGGAAATGTAGTTAGGGAAAGGGAACTGGATAGTTTTATTGAAAAGGAAAACTGAAAAAGCTAAAGAGATGTATGTGACTCAGAAAGATAGGCGTGTGCGAAGTCATGAAGGATAATTCAATGGAAGATGGGCTTCAACACAAGGATAACTAGACTGCTTTGAAGGAGAAATGGAGGAAGACGTTCATGACGCAAATGAGTTTATGAAAAAGTTTATGTGTAACAACAAATGTCATGATGTTTATGATGAGTAACAACTCCTTCAAGAAGTCAAGAAAGCATGTCTTTCTTTTCAAAAGTTTTGTGATTTTTGAAAATCACCTATGCAAGAAATTCGATTATATTTGAACCTGAAAAATGTTAGCACTAATCTGCAGCAAATAGTGTGAGAATATCGAAAACATAAAGTGAAGAAATTAATACTAATGCTATCAACCAAATGAAAAAATGAAATGTGTTTTTACCAGTTGGTGATAGCGCATTTTTGACAATCCTCTTTGTGAATAGTTGGTCAAGCGAATTCACAATAATTTTAGCATAACAAGATAAAAACATGATTCTAATGATGTTTTCAAGAAATGTGAAAATCCATTTGCAAATTTTTATTTTTAGAATGTTTGATTTGTTTTCAAAAAAATATTTATCGGCAGTATCGCTTGTATGCAATTGTACAGGGATCCAAATGTGCTCTTTGTGGATGCTTTCACTTAAAGAGTTTATAGAAGCACTTTTATCATCATGATCTGTGTAGATACCACAACCTGTTCGACCACATACAACACGAAGTAAAACCATAACTAAAACAAATAACAAAAACTTCTTTATCCATACATTTTTCATTTTCATAATAAATTTTTTTTTATATGGTTTTATTTATTTGTTTTGTTTTTATTGTTTTTCTTAATAAAACAAATGAAATATTTTTATGGTTTCATAGTTTTTATTTTATTTTTGTTTTAAATATCAAAGGAAAATGAAAAAAAATAGAAATGATAGTAACGGAAAAATGGAAAACAAAGCACTCAAAATTAAATTTGACCTTCTTGCATGCAACCAACATTATAGGCATATAATTTTCATTCTCACAGATTCTAAAACCAGGGGAGACTCCAACAATACCCGAGTTCCAACAAAATGCGTAAAAGATCATTGCCAAATCTTGGTGAAATTCCCTGTGTTTAAAAGGTTGTGCGTAGAAAGTGCATTAAATCACTGAAAATATGGCATAAAGAGTGGCGTGTATGGGGTTTGACCCCATAAACTCCACCCATAAAATCGTATCTATTACGCCCAGTTCTTATTACTGTGATATTGCATTCAATTTTTTATTATTATTATTGTTTTTGTTGCAGGTTGCTACAGCAAACTTCAAAGACGATTTTCTCACAAAATGTAAATTGGATTCGGCTGGAATTTTTTGGGCAGGTTCCTATGGTCCCAATACTTCTGCATGCCAAAAATCAAATCCATCCAATGCATGGATCCTGAGATATAAGAGAAATGGTTGGAAGTGATTAGGTTGATTTTCTCAAAAACCATGTACTGGGTTTGGCTGAATTTTTGTGGGAAGGTTCCTATGGTCCTAATACATCTGCACACTAAGACTCAGAGCCATCTGATGCATGGATCTCAAGATATAAGTGAAATGGATGAAGGTGAATATATTGATTTTCTCGAAAATCGTGTACTACGTTGACCTGCAATTTACTGGGTTTTTTCATCATAATGTAATGCACTTCCTGTCCAAAAATCATAAGAACCCAGATCCTATTTTGTGAGATATCTTCAGTTCAATTTCTACATTTAAAATTTTGTTTGTTTTATTCTTTAATTTTTTATTATTTTTTTTCTGTATATATATATATATAAAATGAAGCTAGAAATTTTGATTAGCATTTGAGACAAATCAAATTGAATAAAATTATTTTAGCAAATGGAGACAAATTAATTTTGAAATTTGAAGACAAATTGATTTAGACATTTTGTTCAAATCTTCAAAAGTACCAAATCATTCATGAAAACAATTCATAGCCATTTCTTTGATTTCTACTTTCTGATCTTCCAGATCGCAACAAGGCGTAGGAAGAGAGCAATCTTATTCTAGAAAAAATAAAAAACTTGAAAATAAAACCCTACCTGCACTATGCTAATTAGAAATAAGAGAGTAGTTACGTGTAATCAAACAACCAATGTAGCCATGCACGCAACTGTCAGGAATATATATGAATGTGTGAAATTAGCGGTTGAAGCTGTGAATTAAAAAAAGAAAAAGAAAAAAAAACTAAATGAATCTAACCTAGTACTTGCTTGAAACTAGCATTCGATCAGGCTTTTGTAGGCGTAATTTGTCTTACTCAGATCATGTTGCAGCTCCTCGATGTCTTCCTCAGCCTCTTTCACACCTAATAATTCTTCATTAAACATGGAAGGTTCTTCATATGTTGATTCTTCGTTTGCCTCGGGAGGAGTGAATAAGCTTTCGGCAGCTGTCAAGATCTCCTCTTCCAAAGAAGAGGAGACCCTGAATTTTGCTAGGATCTGTGTAAGTTGTTCCAAGCTTAAATTCATTGTTAAATCATGTTAAGAAAAAAGGATTCTTACAACACCCAAAAGTGAAATCTAAATGAAAAAAAACTTGAATAAAAGAACTCTTATTGAAACGAAAATAAAAAATTACTCTTCACAGTTGCAGAAATTAAAACATTCCTGATAGTTGGCAGGGACAGTGAGGAGTCTCCTCTCATGAGCTTCTATGACCCTCAACACATGTACATCATAAAAATTAAAACTACTTTTGTGTGAAATGAAATTTGCAGAAATTGAAATTACTTCTACCTAGTTGGTAGGGAGAACATGAGGAGTATCCTCTCATAAGCTTCTATGTCCCCTTACCAACATATCTAGATCACACTTGCAGAAATTGAAACTAATCTTGCAAAAATTGAAATTACTTCTACCTAGTTGGTAGGGAGAACATGAGGAGTCTCATGTCACAAGATTCTATGACCCCTTACCAACACGTTTAGATCACACTTGCATGAATTAAAATGAAAAAGAAACTAATACCTCAATCCACCGTGCCTCCCTGGCAACGACGCCAAAATGTTGGGCTCTAAAGATGTCTTAAAATATAACCTCTATGCATCATCCAAAGGTAGGCGTTGGCGCGAGTGTTTTACTTATTGCCTACGTAGGTTCTTACCTTTCGTTTTCAATACCCATCCTCCAGAGATGCAACCCTACAAAGGGATATCAATCGTAACAAAAGGAACAACAATCATTCCGTTCAAATGAACAGTAAAAGGAACAACAATCGTGACAAGGGAACAATAGTCGTTATATTGGTTCGAACTAATGTTGTATTAATTGAGTTGTAGTACTTTCCCAACTATATAATTTGTCAACCCGGGGTTCGTAAACTGACGAAGCACACGCAAAGTATATTCAATATTGAAGTGGGACTAATCTAATCTAATGTTTAAGCTACAACTAAAATTGAATCATTAATCTAACACACGAATGAAATAGAATCATTAATCTAACACACGACTGGAATTGAATCATTAATCTAACACACGACTGGAATTGAAATTAATCTAGTTGTGTAAATGAAATTACTCTAAGAATGGGAAATTGCGTAAATAGAATTAATCTAGAAATGGAGAACTACATGAAGGAAAAGAAAATACAACATGTGAAGAGTTGAATGACACAACAGCATATGTGAGATCTAACCAATGAAGCAATCTTATATTATAATAATCAAATCAATCTTTATAAAAGAATAATGAAAGCATGAAAACCAAAATCATGAATCAAATCTAAGAATCCCTTTCTCTTTCGAATCCTAATGACTACTTTGATTCTAATTACATAATCTAACTCAATTCTAATTCTTGTTCTACTTGAATCCTCATGAATAGAGAGCACTCTCTTTTATACATGAGAGCCTTGAAGATAAGATAACCATCTCATTATTACAGATCCACTTTTCTCTCAACCTATTTCCCATTATTACAAAATATAATCCCTTCAAATCCTCACACATATCTCTCATATATCTCGGATAAGATATTCCAACCAAACCTCCATGATCTTCTCCTTGGAATGGGCTTGAATTATCTTCTCAAGTATTGAAATGGTGGAGGAAGTATTCGAGAAGTCCTTTTGAATTAATCCTTCTCATATTCCTACACATTACAAAGCTCACACATATTTTAGAGATATATGAAAACATGTTGATTTTCTAACATTTAATCACAAATTCCTTTTAAATACTAAAATGAATAAAGTGGAGAACAATAAGGTGAAACCCAAGTATATTTATAGAAATGATATCGTGAAAGGTTAATGGGGCGATGAAATGTGAAGAATAATGAAGGGAAAGGTGGATGAGAATAGGACATTTTTGAGCCCCAACAACCTATAAGGAAAATGGATTAAAAATAAGTGCTCTCTAAGTCCAAATAGGGTGGAAATTGATACCTTACCCCAGTATGGTCGCCAATCTGTTGTGTTCATTTCGTCACTTGGGTGAGAAAAACAAGGGCACTTGCATTCCTAGTTGGGCCTGCTAGACAAGACAGAGGTTAGTGAATGGGTTAAACAAACCAAACACATGAAATAAACAACTAAATAAAATTAAAAAACTAAGGAAATAAAACTAGAATGTATAAGAAACTTTTAGAACCGTAATCAATCAACCAATGACCAAGATTATGCCACCAATGGATAACTATATTAGTTGGAAAAACACCGTAGAGAAAAATGAGGACTTATGTGTCCCCTCTTTCTCCTTGGGAGGGCTCTTGAGTTCCCTAATGGAGAGATCTTCGTACAAATGGAAGAAAAATGGCAAATGACATAGAAAATCAATGCTTATTTCCACAAGAGGTGAGTGGAATGGCCTATTGGAATGATGCTAGAATGCTTCTAGGAGAAAAGAGGATTCTCAAGGGAAAATTGAGGCATCATAAAAATACTATGAAGATATTGGTTTCTTTGTACACCCATGGCCTCCTTTTATAGCATTTATTCAACGAAATATTCAATTGGTTCTTAGTGTGAACAAGGGGCCCTTTACGGAACCCTTTGGTCCTTGACCAGCCCCCCATTCAGATTTATCTCAGATCTGAAGGTCAAATAAAGATGGGAGTTGGTCCATAAGTGGTTTAGGGGCCGACAAGAACCATAAATGTGTTGTTCACAGGAGTTTGAGGCTTTTCTCATACACAGTTGTGCATATGGTGCATTGTGTGCTCTACAGGCTTCTTTGGCCCGTGCACTGTGCGCACGCTTCCTTTAGTGAGTTTGTGCATGTCAATTATTTTCCCAATTGTATAGGTTTTACCTTTTGGAAATGCATTTTGGTGTTGCAAGTGAACTAATAGTTGTTTGGCATTGATGTATTTCTGTGACCATTTGCGTGCAATGTTGCAGACAAAATTTTAGTGATAGCAGGGGCCACCACAATCATTGTATATTCCTCCATGGCCCTTTGCTCAGAGTAAGTGTCCCATGAGTCTTTAACATGGGGAATGGCCTTGAGGAGTGAAAAAGTGATCTTTTCCCTATCAAAAAAATTGTGGACCGAAAAATATCCTTCGAGCAGATTCAACCATTTATCTACAGCATCTGCATCTATCAGTCCTTCAAATAATGGAATATCAAAATTTACCTGTACCTTAAAGGGGGTTGCATGGACGCTTGATGAAGATGATTCTCCTATGGGCAACCTTCGAAGGATCTACATGAAGTTGTCCATCATTTCATTCCTTTTTTGCACAAGGGCTTCCTCGAGCAACATTTTAATAGGATCTCCTACTCTATCATTTGTCTTTTTGTCCCCCATGGGTTTTTGTCGGGCTTGGAACCACTGATCTTGTAATGGCTCGATTCGTTCGAGTCCCAACTTCTTGTACCTAGATCTTGTCAAAGACATGCACAAAGAAAAATAAATGAAGAGAATACCTCTCTAATACCATTGATCCAGATTTAGGAGTGGAACAAACTGATTAATAGACTGAATACAATAAACACAGAGATATGAATAATAACACAAATATCGAGTGAACAATATCTTCTATTAAATAATGAAATAGGTTGAAACTATAAAACTGCAGAACTGAAACTCTTGCTTGAATGGTGGTAGCTATCTTTGAGAAGAGATGTGGCTACTACGCGCATCCATCTACGAAGAATGGATTATAATGTAGCTCCATAGGCATTTTTTATATTACTCATGAATTCCAAAACCCTAGACAACCAAAAACCTAACCCTAGAAGGTGAAACGCCAAAAGTCATGTGGGCCCTATGGGTAAGTTGGCGTAATTTTTTACCTCAACTTTCAAGGGTTGTAACTTTTGTATACAACCTCTGTTTTAGGCACCTGATAGCCCGTTGGAAAGGTATTTCAGAGAACTATAAATTCCACCATCAAACTCTAACTCTGTTTATATTTTTACTGTGGCGAGCCAAAAAACAATATTTAGGGCCCCAAAACGGCCCTGGAAGTACAACAAGATGTGCTGACATGAAAACATACAAAATAATCCAGTTGGATTAGGTGAGAGGCCACTCGTATCCACCTGGAGGATGTGTGGGGATTCAAAAATCCCCATAAGTGTAGAACTCACAATTACAAAGCAGTACATAAGAATGTGTTGAACAGAAAACAAACACGAGGAGCCAGTTGGAATAGGTGGGTGGCCACCAATATCCACTTGGATCAATCAACAAGCAACAAACAACTATACATAGACAATTCAACCCTCCTGTAAGTGAAATTATTTTCATACTAGCATGGCTCACTATCTCACTAAATTGGCTCTTTTCACTACAATATACATCTCTCATGATCGCCACCCTACATAGATATTTTTTCTATGTGATGTCCTCTATGTTTAACACATGCACATGTTAGAGATGACTTCATGTTTATCTGTCATCCATCTTCATCCTTATTCACCAGTTCTTTCAGAGAACTCGGTTGTAGAACCTGAGGGATGTCCATCGATTTGAAAAAGCTAGGGTGATCATGGTCACATCAACACCCTCCATTCAACTATATAGACTCAACTTATTTGGCCCTCCATTGTCTTGGGAGCACCACATTCAAGTAGAGAACCACACAAATTTAGAGTGTATTGTTATAATTCTTAAGTAATTTTATTTTAAAAATATTAAGATTTCCTATTTTATTTTGAAAAACATTAAAAGTATCAAAATATATTGACCCTACTCGACATAAATAAAATATTATATTGTCTTTTTAAAATGTGAAAGATAAAAAAATGGACGCTGAAATAATTGGCCTACTCATGTATCATGTCACATCCAACTGCATCGATGTAATTCCTTGCCTCCAATCTTGGAAGATTTGTGTTCCAACCATATTCCATATTATTGAATTACTGAGAGGGGGGGTGAATTAGTAATAGAGAAATCTAATCCTTTTTAACCATATAATGCAAGTGTTATATAAATGTATCATTATCATCCAATATTTGAAGAGTAAATAAACAATGAACAAATGAACAAATAATACACATACATAGTACACCATTGTTTTTATGTGGAACCCCAAAGCGGGAGAAAACCACAGGATTCTTTTTCTTATATGTATTGAAGAATTAAATTCATTGGAAGCACCAAATTCCTTTTTTTTCAGCTACAACTGGAAGGAGTCTCCAACCCCCTAGTTTCTTAGGCTACAACATGAGGGAAGCTCCAACTCCCCAATTCTCTGGCTACAACCAGAAGGAGGATACAACCCCCTATGTTCTTCGGATATAACCAAAAGGTGGATACAACCACCTGTCCTTGACCCATCCAATCGCCCTGACATATAAGTAGAATGATTGAACCACTGTCACACTATCAGTCTGAGATATACTGCTGTAAACCTGTACCAATCAACCTACACCAAACAACCTGTACCAATAACTTGAACCATGCATCAACCATTTATCAACTTGTACCTCAACATGTAATCCACCTGTACCATAAATAAGTGCATCAACCATGCACCAACTTGTACCTCAACCTTCAAACCTTCCTTAACTTTAACAACAAGAGACTATCATTCTCATCAAACTTTACTTTAGTCTCACGTGACTAGTTTTGGACTAGTCAAAAACCCTAACTTTAAATAATAATAACTATGTCCCTATAATGAATAAATATCTAAAAATAGTACACAATGTTCTTCAATGTGTTGTATGCAATTCCTCCACGTTTCACTACTTGGAACCTCTCAGAAAAGGATTTATAGAAAAAATGGCATACCTTGTTGAATTCTAGCTTATTCTAGAGAGTGAACATGTAGAGCATGCCCCACATGGAATATTTGTTGTGTGGATCTAAAACTGTTACAAACAATACTAAATCTTGTACTCTAAGAAACACATTTGGTCATACTAAATTTGGATCTGTTATGAAGAAGTTATGATGTTTTTACCTGAAACACCTATTTTAGACTAGTGTCAGGACTAGCCACAAACCCTGTTTTCCACAGAGTGTAACTCCAAAACTAAAATGACCCACAAGCTTAAATTCATACCACATATACTTGGATATGTTTCCTCAATGGCCTCCTAATGTCACGGTCTGAATCATTCTATAAAAACAATTATTGTGAAAATGGTAAGATGACCTGTAAATAACATACCTTAGAAAGCATCATCAAAAGAATTTATCCTCCCTTGAATTTCGGCCTTCTTTACTTCACCTTCCCTCTAAAATTCGTCTTAGATATCCTTTGGTTACCTCAGTCACATGTAGATATTCAATATGCTCAAGTGTAATTAAAATGAGAGAGCCTTGCTTCTTATTTATACTTTCATGTAGCTTCCTCAAGGGGTTACCTTTTAACCATCATAACCCAATTTCCTTATTTTAGGGCTAACCCACTTCTAACCACTTTCCATAATTAGAAAGTTCTCCATTTAATTTATTATTTAAATAATCCTCCTTGACTTTGTCACTTCACTTTATTATTTAAATAATCCTCCTTGACTCTGTCACTTCACTTTATTATTTAAATAATCCTCTTTGACTTTGTCACTTCACTTTATTATTTAAGTAATTTCTTCTTTGCAATCACTTTGACTTCTTTGACCTTTTGGGGCTTCAAGCCAACATATGAGGGTCCTTCAAATTCGTAAGGCCATAACTCTCAAACCGTGAGGAATTATGTGACATTCCACATACCACTAGAAATGTCATGACATGTACTATCCATATAGAATAGTCTTACCTGAAAATATATCAAAATGAATACCATTATATATAAAAAAACCTTGGTTCCATTACCCAAACCTTTGTGCTATTGGAATTCACTACCGAACTTTCTTCAAGGGTTGACATCAATGACAACCAACTCAATTAATCAACAATCTCTCCCTTTGTCCTTGATGGCAACACTCTGATGAAATACTGAAATCATATCACGCATGCTCCCCCCAAAACCATGCTTGCATCTATATGACCAATTCTCCCTCTAGAACCATGCCTCTATCCTTTGCATCTAATAAATCTCTCCCCCTTTGTCATCAATGGAAAATGTATATTTCCATTTGGATCTGATCACCCTAAATGACTCGTCTGATCTCCCAACCTAAACTATCCTCTTTATGGTGCTTCCTTGTGTATATCTAAGACATATAAGATAAGCATTCAAAATAATTCATTTTGGAGTAGAAATACATCTGAGTCTCTGGCGAAGATACTCAAAGGCTTTTTGTGGAAGTATTTTTGTAAATATGTCTGCCACTTGTTCTTTTGTGCCCACATATTTAACTCTGATGTTCTTTTCTACAACCTATTCCAAAAGAAAGTGATAATTTATTGGAATGTGCTTCGTCTTGGAGTGCATCATTGGATTCTCTAAGATATTGATGGTGCTTGTATTATCACAATAGATTGGAATGGGCTCATCATACTCAACCTATATATCTGTCAGAGTTTGTTTCATCCATAGAACCTGTGTACAACATGTTGTTGTTGCAATATACTCTGCATCGGTTGTAGATAAAGATATTGATGATTGTTTCTTTCTTAGCCATGATACTAAACAATCACCCAAGTAGAACGTTGCTCCACTAGTGCTTCGTCGGTCATCAATGCAACCTACCGAATATGCATCTGTGTAGGCAATAAGTGATAGATCCTTTTCTTTTGGATACCATAATCCAAACTCTTATGTTCCTTTGAGATATCTGAAAATCCTCTTCATTGCTAATACATTTGATTCCTTTGGTGCTTCTTGAAATCATGCCACCTCTCAAACTTCTTGCATTACATCTGGTCTAGATGTTGTCACATATAGTAGGCTACCAATCATTGACCTGTATTGCCTCTGATCTGTAGACTTTGAATCATCATAGTTGCTCAACTTTCAACTTTTTTTAATGGGAGTGATAATTGGTTTGCAATCTTCCATTCCGAACCTCTTTAGAATTTCTATGATATACTTGGTTTGAGAAATAAAAATTCCTTGGTTTCTTTGACATATTTGAAGACCCATAAATAAGGATAGTTCTCCAAGTAATGAAATTTCAAATTCATTATGCATGTCCTTTGCAAATTTCTATCTTAACCTGTCATCAGTACTTCCAAAAATAAAATCATCAATATAAACTTCAATTAATAAAATACTATCTTGAGTTACCTTGATGTAGAGGTTGTTGTCTACACTTCCTTTTATGAACCCTGCCTGATGTAGATATTTATCCAGTCTAGAGTACCATGCTCTAGGAGCTTGTTTTAGACCATACAAGGCCTTCTTTAATTTACACACATAATCTGTGTTCTCTCACAATTGAAATCCTTCTGGTTGTTCAAATGTAGACTTCTTCAAGTTCCCCATTTAGAAAAACTGATTTTACGTCCATCTGATACACTTTAATATTTTTGGAGCATGCATAAGCTAAAAGAAATCATATTGATTCCATTCTAGCAACTGGGGAAAATGTCTCTTCAAAATTAATTCCTTCAACCTGCGCATATCCTTTACATACCAATCTAGCTTTGTTCCTTGTAACCTGTCCATCTTCATTCAATTTATTCCTTTATACCCACTTTGTACCGATCAAATTCTTATCCTTTGATCTTGGAACCAATTCCCAAGTGTCATTTTTCTCTATTTGATCCAATTCTTCATCCATGGCCTTATTCCAAAATTCATCCTTGTTGGCCTCTTTAAAACAGGTTGGTTCAATCATAGATGAGAGTGCTAGGTGCGTTTGTTCTGGTGAATGGATTCTTCTTCTAGTATAAACCCCTGCATCTTTGTTTCTGATAATCTGATCTAAAGGATGATTCATTTGTACTCGTCTGATAGGTGTCTTTGGAGGCACTTGCTAAACTTGTTCTTCTGCTTTTGTCGGATCCTCTTCATCTTCCCCTTCTACTTCTTTTTCATCTTCTACTTCTTCTTCATAAAGTTGTTCCATTGATTCATTTTCTTTTTCCTTTAATTCTTGTCTACCTGTTTCATCAATTGTTACGTTGATGCTTTCCACAACTTTGTTCAATCTCAATTTGTAACACTTGTATTCTTTCCTTGTACTTGAGTAACCAACAAGTACTCCTTTGCTCACACGAGAGTCAAACTTTTCCATTCTGCCATCTTCTCTTTTGATGTAGCATTTGCTTCCAAAAACTCTGAAGTGTTTCACATTTTTTGGTCTTCCTTAGCTCATAGGGAGTTTCTTTAGTGTTGCTTCTAAGAATTACTCTGCTTTGAATGTAATATTTTGTATGCACTACCTGTGTCCAAAATATATATGTCAATTTGGAATCCATTAGCATTATTCGAGCCATTTCCTGTACTTTCCTTTTCTTTCTTTCAACAACTTCATTTTGTTGAGGTCTCCTAGCAATGGAGAATTGTCTTTTTATTTCATGCCTGGTGCAGTACTCCATAAATTCCTTTGAAGTGAACACTCCTCCATTATCAGATCTAAATAATTTGATTGATGAATCCATTTTATTTTCAACCATTTCCTTGTATACCTTGAAGTTTTCAAAAGATTCTGACTTATTCCTGAGAAAGCAAACTACAGTCATTCTTGTATAATAATCAACTAATAACATAAAGTATTTCTCACAATTTAAACCCTTTGTTGTAGTTGGTCCAACTAGATCAGTATGAACAATTTCTAGTGGTCTTGTCGTTGAATATTCTTTTGATTTAAACATGGTCTTTTTTTTCTTTCCTTGTTGACAATGCTTGCATAAAGTGTTGGTTGGTTTTGTGATCTGGGGAATTTCTCTAACTGCTTCCCTTTTGTTGACTTTGACAAGGTTATCAAAATGTATGTAACCCATTCTTCTGTGACATATCCAACTTTCATCTTCCTTTCCTAGGAAACACTTTTCATTTTCAATTTCACTTAATACTTATATGTTGCTTGAATTTCTCCCAAATGTTGCAATCAATTTTCCTAAACCTTCTTTTCTTATCTTGCACTTTTGTGAATCAAAAGTAACTTTATGACCTTGGTCACACATTTGACTCACACTTAGAATATTATGTTTCATATCTTATACTAGTAGAACATTTTCTTCCTTGGTATTCTTGTTCCCAATTCTGACTATGCCGTTTCCAATGATTTTAGTTGAATCATCATTTCTGAAGGAGATTGATCCATCTCTTTCCTTTCTTAATGTAAGATTCATGTCTCTATTGCTTGTCACGTGTTTTGAAAATCCACTGTCAACACATCAACCACGTTTCTTATGTTTATCTTGTAGAACGAGTGTGCATTCCTCATTGCTAAAATGATTATGCTTTCTTATCCATGTCCTTTTATAAGGTTCATTTCTATGATTGTTGTTGTTCTGTTGTGGTTATCTAGGAGGGACTGTCATTCTGCAATCTTTGGCCATGTGTCCAAAGTTGTTACATTTGTAGCATTCCATTTCAGTGCTCAAAGATTCAAACCTTTTGTAACTTTTTCTCTATGTTTCACTAGGCCTTCTTGGATAACCCTTTTATGTATAACTTTCAAATTTGTTTATGTTCTTGTTGTTAGCTCTAAAATTCACATCTTTATGTCCAAAATTATTACATGAATAACATAAACCAAAAAAGATAGTTTGATAACTAGGATTTGAAGATATTTTAAAAGGATGTACTCTTATGAATCCTTCTTCTTCCTGAGGCCTATCTATTTCTATCGGTCATTGATTCTGAAATCTAAATCTTTTCGGTGGAGGAGTGTTCCTGTAATTTTCTTTGTAGACATTCATATCCTCTTTGATTGTTTTTGCATAGCTTTTTGGATATGTTTCTTGTTCTATTGTTTTGTAGCTTGATCCATTTTCTGCCTGATTGTATCCAAGCCTAGACTTGTCATGATGAGTTTTTTGACTACTGATAATTTCATTCAAAACTTTTGAGTCATTCTGCATATTTTTCTTTTGAATATCCTTTATTAATGTGACAATTTATGCTTCCAAATTTCCAATGATCTTGTCTCTTCCTTCTAGTTGTTCTTTGAGTGATTCTTCAATTCTTTTATCATCTTCAATTTGAACCTTCAAATTTGTGATCATTTGTTCTAGTTCCTGAGTGTCTTCTTTCTTGACTATTTATGCTTGTAGTTTCTTGTTTTTCTTCTTTAATCTTATGATAACTTCTATGGCACACAACAATTCTTCTCGGTAGTCAAATTTTGCCTCTTCATATTCTTCTTCGGTCTCTTCATATTATTCTTTAGAGTCTTCTTTATTATATTCTTCTACTGCCATGAATATAACTCTTTCTGTCTCACTGTCACTGACTTCATCTTCATCTAATGATGGGATGTCTTCTTTGGTGCACAAGATTTTCTTGAAAAATTTCTTTGTGGTTCTTTTTCCTTTATATGTTTGTTTTCTATTTGAATAACCTTCATAATTTCTATTTTCTTATGAGGAAATTTGTTATCACAATAACCAATACCATCACAATTAAAACAAATCAAACGAACCTTACCTCTATACCTATCGTTGGTTCCCTTGTTCAATCTTCTGACAAAGTTGGCCACTTCTTCATCATCTTTCGAGATGTCATTGTTGTTTCTATGTTTTTATTTTTTCTTTCCCTTTTTCTTTGACCTTTTGGATGCTTTGAAGGTTGCTTCTTTTATATCTGGATTTTCCTGTTCAGTTCTCATTTCATATGTTGTGAATATTCCATGTAGTTCGTTCATGCTTATTGAGTTTAGATCTTCTCTTTCTTCTAGTCCTGATATCTTAGGGTCAAATCTCATAGGAAGAGATCTTAGTACCTTTTGAACAATTACAGATTCTTTGATTTCTTCTCCCAATCCCAAGATTGAATTTACTATTTCATCGACTCGTAAAAAGGAAGCCACAATGTTCTCATATTCAGTCATCTTTAGTTATTTGAACTGACCTCTGTAGGTTTGAAGCTTTTCTGCTTTGAATTTTGAATCTCCATAAATACTTCAAAGTTTGTGCCAAATATCTTTAGCGGGTTTAAAATTGCAACTTTAGTGAATACCGATTCTCCAAGACCATTCAAAAGTGCATTTGTGGCTTTTGAATTATTCTGGTCGAGTTTCATAGCTTTGTCATTTGTCGGTGGAACTGTTGGTGCTGTGTATCCATCTACAATTGATTACCACATTTAAAATCCATGTGCCTACATATATGTCTTCATTCTTATGCTCCAAAATGCATGCTTATGTCCATCAAACTGTGGTATTCCATTTTTATACATGTTGTTTCTCTCCATGATCTACCTTTCAGTGGCTAAGCTGATTTCTGAAGGAACTTGCTTTGAAACCAATTGTTGGATTACTAAGAGGGGGGGTGAATCAGTTATAGAGAAATATAATACTTTTTAACCATATAATGCAAGTGTTATATCAATGTAGCATTATCATCCAATATTTTCAGAGTAAATAAACAATGGACAAATGAACAATCATACACATACACAATACACCAGTGTTTTTACATGGAAACCCAAAGCGGGAGAAAACCACAGAATGTTTTTTCTTATATGTCTTGAAGAATTACATTCATTGGAAGCACCAACTTCCTTTGTTTTCAGCTACAACTAGAAGGAGGCTCCAACCCCCTAGTTTCTTAGGCTACAACCTGAGGGAAGCTCCAACTCTCGAATTCTATGGCTACAACCAAAAGGAGGCTACAACACCCTATGTTATCTGGCTACAACCGAAGGTGGCTACAACCACATGTCCTTGCTCCATCCAAATGCCCTGACGTATAAGTAGAATGATGGAACCACTATCACACTATCACTGTGAGATATACTACTGTAAACCTGTACGAATCAACATGCACCAAACAACCTATACCAATAACCTAAACCATGCATCAACCTGTACCTCGACCTGTAATCAAAATATACCATAAAAAAGTGCATCAACCATGCACCAATGTGTACCTCAACCTGAAAACCTTCCTTAACTTTAACAAAAAGAGACTAGCATTTTCATCAAACTTTACTTTAGTCTCACATGACTAGTTTTGGATTAGTCAACAACCCTAACTTGAAATAATCATAACTATGTACCTATAATGAATAAAGATATGAAAATATTACACAATGTTCTTCAGTGTGTTTATGCAATTCCACCATATTTTAGTGCTTGGAACCTCCCAGAAAAGGAGTTATAGAAAAAATGGCATACCTTGTTGAAATCTGGATTATTCTAGAGAGCGAACATGTAGAGAGTGCCCCACACGGAATATTTGTTGTATGGATTTGAAAATTTTACACAGAATACTACATAATGTACTCTAACTAGCACAATTTTTCTTATTGAATTTGGATCTGTTATAAAGAAGTTATGACGTTTTTACCCGAAACACTTGTTTTAGACTAGTTTCAGTATTAGCCAGAAACCCTATTTTCCATAGAGTGTAAATCCAAAAATACAATGACCCACAACCTGAAATTCGTACCATAACTAATTGGATATGTTTGCTCAATGGCCTCCTAATTTCACAGTCTGAATCACTCTAGAAATTTTTTTATTGTGAAAATGGTGAGATGACCTGTAAATAACTTACCTTAGAAAGCATCATCAAAAGATTTTTTCCTCCCTTGAATTTCGGCCTTATTTACTTCACCTTCCATCTGAAATTCAGATTAGATATCCTTTGGTTACCTCAGTCACCTGTAGATATTCAATATGCTTAAGTGTAATTAAAATGATAGAGCCTTGCCTCTTAGGTATACTTTCATGTAGCTTCCTCAAGGGGTTATCTTTTAAACATCTTAAACCAATTTCCTTATTTTATGGATAACCCACTTCGAACCACTTTCCATAATTAGAAAGTTCTTAATTTACTTTATTATTTAAATAATCCTCCTTGACTTTGTCACTTCAATTTATTACTTAAATAATCCTCTTTGACTTTGTCACTTCACTTTATTATTTAAATAATCCTCTTTGACTTTGTCACTTCACTTTATTATTTAAATATTATTTTTTGACTTTGTCACTTCACTTTATTATTTCAATAATTTCTTCTTTGCAAGAACTTTGACTTCTTTGACCTTTTGGGGCTTCAAGCCAACATATGAGGGTCCTCCAAATGCGTAAGGCCATAACTCTCAAACTGTGAGGAGTTATGTGACGTTCCACATACCGTCAGAAATGGCATGACATGTACTATCCATCTAGAATAGTCTCACCTACAAATATATCAAAACTCATACCATTATACATCAAACAAAATTGGGTCCATTAAACAAACCATTGTGCTACCAGAATTCGATACAAGACTTTCTTCAAGGGTTAACATCAATGACAACCAACCCAATTAATCAACACATATTGTATTCTATATGAAACCACAACATTCATATTATAAAAAGATTAAGGCACAACATTCAAGAAAGGATGAAAACTAGCAGATGAACATGCGATAATAGAATTTATCCCTCACACAGTAGAATAATTGGCAAATATCCTTTTTTATGTGGAAAAATCCGTGGGGAATCCGAGAAAAGAATGTACTCCAGCCTAGTTTCATTATAATGAGCTTCTGAGTTACAAATTTCTCTGAAATTTAATGTGAATCGATGGGATCTTTGCTACATGAATTTGGAAGCATTTTATTTTGAGTGCTGATATCAAACTCCCTGCGTCACCTGTCATGAAAGACTGAAGACCAGAATTTTTTGTACGACCTCTTTTAAACATTTTGTGGAGAAGATTTCAGCCTCTTCCATAACTTTCGCATTTGGAAAGGCAATAAGGGAAACCCGAAATAAATTGAGAATTCTTTTGATCTATCCTTTTGTTTGAATGGAAGAACAAGCAAACTACCCCTTTTGGTATTTGAAGTGTTCCAACACATCTGATATTAATGTATAATGTATCAATAGTCAATATATACACATAGATGACATTTGGCAGCTAGCAAGAACGAACTTGAAAAAGGGATTTATTGATAAAATGTGGATATATACCTGAAGACACTGGGTATCCATGTAGTCTAACTGTTCAAAGCCCCAAGACAGTTGAGTTTAGATCAGTAAAAACTCTCTCGCTCCCACATCCAATTGGTATTTCATTTTTACCCCTCATATTGGAGAGTTTTAGTTTTCATTTCCATTCTCAAGGTTTTATGGGTTTTGATTTCGATAAATATGGATTTTAGGGTTTGAATTTCAAGGATCAATCAGAAAAAAACAAGCAGATCCATGTTTATGAAACATATATTCTTTTCTTTAAAAATAAAACTTCATTTTGATAATATCAATTGAAAAAAACTAAATGATTTTAGGAAGAACAAGAACAAAAAATCCATACCTCAACAATGTTTCCCACCAAAGATAGTAGTGTGATGCTCGTCAACTAGGGAGGTTCTATGATCGATTGGATGGTCATGTCATTAAGGGGTGGTAGGATGGTGTTATCCAAATCACATATGTGTTTTGTATCCCAAGAGATCTCTCTCACTATCATGTTGGAATGATCAAATGAAGAGGCCCTATGCATTTTTCAATTCTTATTATGAACAAAAAAATGCATATGTGTTATTTCTTACTAGGTATTGAACACATATGCATTTTATAATGCATATGTGTTATATTGTATATATTTTTTTATAATTATAATTATAATCATATCCTCAATGCCAGGGTTCACATCCTCAAGTTTACCAATGAAAATAAATTTGTGTTATAGATATTGGTAATGGGGACACATTTTGAAATCAGTGGTGGCCCAAAATAGTGGATTGAAATTTGTACATAGGCCCATGCATATTTATCTATCACAATATTTCATTTTATTCTTATTGTTTCTAGAAAAAATGACATTTGGTTGATTATTCTTGTCAATAAAATATTATGAAAATGGCATCGAAGGTCTCTTTTCATATGCCTCATCCCAAGCCCAATATACATGAGACATCTCCTTTGTAGCCTTGAATGTTTGGAGAAACATTTCTAATGTCTAGTGTGATTCCTTTAGTAAACTATGGGGAAGGTAATGAAATTGTTGTTATCATCATCTTTATGCATTAGTGTAGATCAATAACAACATTATCGCTCCCACATCCAATTGGTTTTTAATTTTTTCCCCTCATATTGCAGGGTTTTAGTTTTTATTTCCATGCTCAAAGGTTTTATGGTTTTTGATATTGAGAAATATGGTTTTTAAGGTTTACATTTCAAGGATCCATGAGACAAAAACAAGAAGATCCATGTTTATGAAACATATATTTTTTTCTTTAAAATTAAAACTTCATTTTGATAATAGCAAGAGAAAAAAACTAAAGGATTTTAGGAAGAATAAGAACAAAATTTCCCTTCCTCAACAATGTTTCTGACGCAGACGCCACCTCTGTCTCGGCAGAGTCTCTGCGCGACCTCCCAGTCTTAAGGATCGTTCACTCTATTTCATGAGCTGAAGTGGCTCTTTTGATTCCCTGCTGGGATCATGATTTATCGATCCACGGGTCCTTTCGAAAGATTTCCTGTGTGAACAGCCCTAGACGTAAGCTCCCCTTCTCCGTGTGACCATAGCACTGTGACCAAGGGTCTAACCCGAAGTTTCTTGTCGAAAATCTCACGATCTCACGAGTTTGCGAGTTGGAACTCCCGAATCCTCCTTTCCAATCCCACGAGACACGAAATCACGAAATGGTTTTGGCTCCTTCCTCTATCAGCGCCTTTCTCGCACGACTGCTGGCTAGACTAAGCGCTAGCACCTTTCTCTATTCACCGCTTCACGGGTTCGAGTGTCCAAACTTGGCACTTTCCTTTCATGAACTCCCGAGAAGCGATATTGAATTTTATTCTCGTGTTCTTGCTACTCACAAGTTTGTGAGTTTCAATGTCGAACTCTTGTGTTCTTTCTTCACAATTCCCAATATGCGAGGGTCAATAAAGTGTTGACTTCTTCACTAGTTGACATGTGTCCACCGGTCTACTTCCCAGGCCCACTTTGTGGTTTTTCCACGTGTCCCTCGTACCTC
>JASDQU010099781.1:56017-72594 GCA_032191745.1 Picea mariana | reverse complement strand
TGGGGAAGGTAATGAAATTGTTGTTATCATCATCTTTATGCATTAGTGTAGATCAATAACAACATTATCGCTCCCACATCCAATTGGTTTTTAATTTTTTCCCCTCATATTGCAGGGTTTTAGTTTTTATTTCCATGCTCAAAGGTTTTATGGTTTTTGATATTGAGAAATATGGTTTTTAAGGTTTACATTTCAAGGATCCATGAGACAAAAACAAGAAGATCCATGTTTATGAAACATATATTTTTTTCTTTAAAATTAAAACTTCATTTTGATAATAGCAAGAGAAAAAAACTAAAGGATTTTAGGAAGAATAAGAACAAAATTTCCCTTCCTCAACAATGTTTCTGACGCAGACGCCACCTCTGTCTCGGCAGAGTCTCTGCGCGACCTCCCAGTCTTAAGGATCGTTCACTCTATTTCATGAGCTGAAGTGGCTCTTTTGATTCCCTGCTGGGATCATGATTTATCGATCCACGGGTCCTTTCGAAAGATTTCCTGTGTGAACAGCCCTAGACGTAAGCTCCCCTTCTCCGTGTGACCATAGCACTGTGACCAAGGGTCTAACCCGAAGTTTCTTGTCGAAAATCTCACGATCTCACGAGTTTGCGAGTTGGAACTCCCGAATCCTCCTTTCCAATCCCACGAGACACGAAATCACGAAATGGTTTTGGCTCCTTCCTCTATCAGCGCCTTTCTCGCACGACTGCTGGCTAGACTAAGCGCTAGCACCTTTCTCTATTCACCGCTTCACGGGTTCGAGTGTCCAAACTTGGCACTTTCCTTTCATGAACTCCCGAGAAGCGATATTGAATTTTATTCTCGTGTTCTTGCTACTCACAAGTTTGTGAGTTTCAATGTCGAACTCTTGTGTTCTTTCTTCACAATTCCCAATATGCGAGGGTCAATAAAGTGTTGACTTCTTCACTAGTTGACATGTGTCCACCGGTCTACTTCCCAGGCCCACTTTGTGGTTTTTCCACGTGTCCCTCGTACCTCGGCTCTCATCACTTCGCGACTTCTGTAGTCGAAAGTGACCCCTCTCAAACTCTGAACCCCCGAATGCGTGAAATGCGATGGGGTTCCTGATCCAACGATCCTCCAGCTCTCTGAATCCAATGGTTATCCTCATTCCTTGTGGCTTTGTGACTTCACGACTTGAAGCACCCAATCTTTGGGCTCTCACCCTGCGAACCTCTGAGTTCGCGAGATCCTTATATCTTCTGCCCACCTGTCCTCCTCCTAACAGACAACTATGATTTTCTCATGACTTCACCACTCGTGAAGTTGAAGGTCTCCTCTTTCTGACCCTCGATGTCTGAATTCCTGATATGGGTGATCTTGTGACACATGTCATCCTAATCGAACATCTCAGATTCTTTCGTGACTTCGCTACTTGCGAAATCAAGGTACTCACCTCTGTGAGTCTGGGTGCTTGAATCTCCGAAACAGATCATTCCGTGATACACATCCTCCTCTGACGGATGGCTTAGATCTATTTCGGCTTGTCGTGATTTCTGAGGTCGAATACCCGGACTCTCATCCTCCAGATCCCCGAACTCCCGAGCGTTGATATCCTGATACGAATTCTTTCTCAGGACTTTCACTTATGTTGCTCTTTGCATGGGGTTTAAACCTTGTGCAGCTCCTGATAGATCCAATGGCTATCGGGTTCTTTGCTCAAGATATGATAGCTCAGAATATCCTCGGCTCTTGCGCTCCTCCTACTACTCCCTAGACACGAAATCTATGGTCCAGATTCTCCCAGCTGATCCAACGGTAGTTGTTGCTCCTCCCGAGCTTTGGCGCTTTTCTTCCAACACTTGAAAGAATTTTGAATTCTCGAAGGCCTCGACCTTTGATCCTTTTCCTCTGCGAGTTCTGCAACTTGAGTCCTCACCTACACGTATAAAAATGTTGTCCCTCCTGAGCTTTTCTCCTAGAATCCTCAAAGGATTTTTCGGCTTTTGCGCTTCTTGTAGAACCTCGACACACACAAGGTGTTATCCGTCCTGAGATTTCCTGTAGCTTTGACCTCCAAGGAAAATTGTCCCTTTTTCCTTTCTCCCTCAGATGGAGAATTTAGGTTCCCTCCTGGATATCCTTCTACTCGAACAACTTATTGCTGAGTACTCAGGATGTTTGGCAACCCTGCAAAGATCCCTCAATGGATTCTTCTTCAACTACAGAACTCAATAGAGTTCCCTTCTTCTCTGTGCCTATCTGCACACCGTCTCAATGCCCTCCTGGCAGAGTATCAAGAACCATCAATGATTCTTGCTTCTATCTAAACTCATAGCAGAGTTCTTCCTCTGTGCACTCCTTGCACTGGCTCAATGCCGCTTTACCAAACTCCTCAGAGATTCTGTCTGCAACTGTGTTCTTCTCCATAGCCTTGCCTCTAAGGTGTTCAACAACCTCACAGGTGTTCCTTGAATTGTTGATTCCAGGTTCTGTGCCCACCTGGCACATATTTATCTGACTCCGCAGAGTTCAGAAGTGGATCTATGCACTGGTATCCAGAGACCGCAGTACTCTATCATGTCCTCTAGGCACGAAACCACAAAGAACCTCTCAAACTTGAAATCAAAACAACTCCCTGCAAATGTCTAGCATACATCTACAACACAAATTGAACACACACAGACATTCATTCAACACAGGAAATATGCAGGAAAAACTATTGTTTGTATTAAATGGCAAATGCCTGTTTGTACAAGGTGTTCCTGAGCATGAACTATATCAAAATGTCAGCTCCTTCTCTTCTGGTCTCTACTCGTAGATTCTCTCCTATGAGATACGATTACAATCAAAGATATTTTACATGAGGGGGCTCTTAGAGCACTTCCCTCCAACCTCACCTACCCTATTCAATTACATTGAATGGGTTGTCTAGTTCAGAAATCGGATCTAGATAACATTAAAGGCATATCTACTCCAATGCCTGTGCAAAGGCATGGCTTCACAAATCAACAACCTAAGCATTAAATTACATTCAAATTCAAAATGGAAGATGAGGGTTGTGCCTCTCTTCATCTTTGAATGCACGCACTGACGTGGCTAGCTGGCTAGCTGGCTGACGTGGAGAGATGCTCCTACATCATACTCCTCAGCTGTAAAATTCATGAGCTCCTTCTCATGAGCTTCCCATCTCAGCTGTTGAAATCCTCCTGGATCACAAACAAATTTCTGGAGTTGTTCATCTGCTCCATCTCCCTGCTGTTGTTGCTACCTCTATGCTGTTGCTGCTGCTGCTTCTTTCCTTCTGCTCAACTTCTCCTTCCTGATAGTTTCTACTGACCCTAACATCATCTCCCTGATCTCATCGATCACTTCGTCCAGTTGCTCCAATGGCTGGCTCTGCTCATTCAGTCTCTCTAGCTGCAAAAATTTTCTGCAACTGGGTAGATCACTGTGATATCCCATGCCTTCTTCATCTGCTTCCAACTTGACCTGTTGGATGTGCATGCCCTGCACTATCACCCTTCTCTCCAGGGCTTCAATCTGTTCATATAGATCAGAAAAACTAATGTTGTCTACTTCTTCCTCTTCCTTGACTTCTGCAAGCTCCAATGCTGCAATCTTTTCAGTTTCCTGGCTAAAAATATTGATCCATTCCTTGGAATGCTCATCATCCTCTTCTACTTGGGCAGCCTCAGATACCTGCTCTAATTCTTCTTGACAGTCTCAGCTGGCTGTCTTTCTCTTATTGTTGTTGCTTCATATACAACACAAACTTTGGCCTCCTCTAGGCTAAGTGGAAGGAATATCTGGATTCCTCCAATCATCAGAAGATTTCTCAGATCTTCCTCTTCTTCTGTTAGCTGCATCTACTGATCCAAAATCACCTCTCAGTTTATGAGATCCTCAGATAGTCTCATTTGTTTATCCCTGCCCACCTGGCAAATTGGGATTTTCCTGCTGCTTTCTTGGCAGACTATGAGATCAACTGATCCCATCTTTATCAGCACCTTAGGCTGAATTGAACTCACTTCCAAGTCCATGAGACTTTCATACAGTCCCATCTCTGTTCTCATGCCCACCTAGAAAATTGAAAACTCTCTGCTGCCCTCCTGGAAGTCCATGAGGTCCCACAACGATATCGATCCATTGCCCACCTGGCAATGTGAAATTCCCTGGCTGTCCTCATGACAGTCTGTGAGATCCTCATTTGGTCTCAACTCTTTTCCCACCTGGCAATCGAGAATTTCCTCTCTGCCCTCCTGGCAGTACTTGAGATCTTTAGCCGATTCCAATTCTTCCTCAGCATCACTGAGATTTCTCCCAGTCTCTGGTTCACATATCTGAACCCTTTCTTCTTCAGGTCCATTGAGGTTTTTAGCATTCCTCAACCATCCTCTTAACAACCTACATTGTCTTTTAGCCATCAGCTCCTTGACTGGCCATTTTTCTTTCGGCTTCCTCATGGGCCATTCGTATACCCATCTCGACTTGGCGTTTTGTTGCATCCGTAATGAAAGCTTTTCTATCTATGCCTTTATATCAACGAGCCCTTCATCTATTTCAAATCTTCTCATCAGCTCTGGGTTTTTCCTTCCAGCATATCTACGGCCTTCAGTAGCCATATCACTGTCTCTTTTTGCTCTCCTGGAAAACTTGTTGCTGTCACTCTAAAATCCTGAGTGTTCCCAGCTTCATCTACAGTTATCCTGACTGTCTGTGGACTGTTGCCTACCTGCAAACAATCCTTACAGAGTTCCAACACTCTGTCTCCTTCTTTTGCCTTCTCCCTCTGCATGAAATATCCAAACAGAGTTCCCGCTCTGATACCACACTGACGCAGAAGCCACCTTTGCTTCGACAGAGTCTCTGCATGACCTCCCGGTAGTAAGGATCATTCACTCTATTTCATGAGCTGAAGTGGCTCTTTCGATTCCCTGCTGGAATCATGATTTATCGATCCACGGGTCCTTTCGGAAGCTTCCCTGTGTGAACAGCCCTAAGCATAAGCTCCCCTTCTTCATGCGACCATAGCGCTGTGACCAAGGGTCCAACCCAAAGTTTCTTATCGAAAATATCATGATATCGCAAGTTCATGAGTCAGAACTCTTGACTCCTACTTTCCAATCCCGCAAGACCCGAAATCACGAAATCGTTTTGGCTCCTTCCTCTGTCAGCGACTTCCTCATGCCACTGGTGGCTAGACTAAGCACTAGCACCTTTCGCTATTCACCGCTTTGTGGGTTCGAGTGTCCAACCTTGGCACCTTCCTTTCACGAACTCCCGAGAAGCAATATTGACTTTTCTTCTTGCATTCTCGCTACTCGTGAGTTTCAATGTTGAACTCTTGTGTTCTTTCTTCACAATTCACAATATGCAAGGGTCAACGAAGTGTTAACTTCTTCACTAGTTGACGTGTGTCCATCGGTCTACTTCCCGGGCCCACTTTGTGGTTCTTCCACGTGTCCCTTGTACCTCAGCTCTCGGCACTTCGCGACTTTTGCAGTCGAAAGTGACCCTTCTCAACCTCCAAACCCCCGAATGCACGAAATGCGATGAGGTTCTTGATCCAACGGTCCTCCCGCTCTCAATATCCAATGGTTGTCCTCACTCCTCGTGGCTTCACAACTTCACGACTTGGAGCACCCAATCTTTGGGCTCTCACCCTGCGAACCTCTGAGTTCGCGAGATCCTTAGATCTTCTGCCCACCTGTCCTCCTCCTAACATACGGCTGTGATTTTCTCGTGACTTTTCCACTCGCGAAGTTGAAGGTCTCCTATTTCTGACCCTTGATGTCCAAATTCCCAATATGGGTGATCTTGTGACACGTGTCCTCCTGATCGAATGGCTCAGATTCTTTCACGACTTCACTACTTGTGAAATCAAGGTACTCACCTCTGTGAGTCCCAGTGCTCGAATCTCCGAAATGGATGATTCCGCAACACGCGTCCTCCTTCGATGGACGGCTCAGATCTATTTCACCTTGTCATGATTTCTGAGGTCGAGTACCTGGACTCTTGTCCTCTTTCTCGGGACTTTCGCTTCTGCTGCTTTTTGCATGGGGTTTGAAACTCATGCATCTCTTGATAGATCCAATAGTTGTTGGGTTCTTCACTCAAGATCTGATGGCTCAGAATCTCCTCAACTCTTGTGCTCCTCCTGTTGCTCCCTGAACACGAAATCTATGGTCTAGATTCTCCCGGCTGATCCGACGATAGTTGTTGCTCCTCCCAAGCTTTGGTGCTTTTCTTCCAACACTTGGAAGA
Organism: Picea mariana; assembly: GCA_032191745.1. Classification (NCBI taxonomy): domain Eukaryota; kingdom Viridiplantae; phylum Streptophyta; class Pinopsida; order Pinales; family Pinaceae; genus Picea; species Picea mariana. Next base: position 66,366 of record JASDQU010099781.1, on the reverse strand, counting down.
ATTTCAAATTCTTGAAGGACTTGACCTTCGCTCCTTTTCCTCTGCAATCTCTGTGACTTGAGTCCTCACCTACACGTATAAAAATGTTGTCCCTTCTGAGCTTCTCTCCTCGAATCCTCAAAGGATTCTTCGGCTTCTGCGCTTCTTGCATAACCTTGGCACACACAAGGTGTTATCCATCTTGAGATTTCCTGTAGCTTCGACCTCCAAGGAAACTCTTCCCTTTTTCCTTTCTCCCTCAGATGGAGAATTTAGGTGCCCTCCTGGCTATCCTTCTACTCAAACAACTTATTGCTGAGTACTCAAGGTGTTCGGTAACCCTGCAAAGATCCCTCAATGGATTCTTCTTCAACTATAGAACTCAATAGAGTTCCCTTCTTCTTTGTGCCTATCTGCACACCATCTCAATGCCCTCCTACCAGAGTATCAAGAACCCTCAATTATTCTTGCTTCTATCTGAACTCACAACAGATTTCTTCCTCTGTGCACTCCTTCAACTGGCTCAATGCCCACCTGGCAGAGCTTTACATAACTCCTCATGGATTCTGTCTGCAACTGTGTTCTTCTCCATAGCCTTGCCTCTAAGGTGTTCAACAACCTCACAGGTCTTCCTTGAATTGTTGATTTCAGGTTCTGTTCCCACCTGACACATCTTTATCGGACTCCGCAGAGTTCAGAAGTGCATCTATGCACTAGTATCCAGAGACCGCAGTACTCTGTCATGCCCTCCTGGCATGAAACCATAAAGAACCTCTCAAACCTGAAATCAAAACAACTCCCTGCAAATGTCTAGCATACATCTACAACACAAATTGAACACACACAGACATTCATTCAACACAGGAAATATGCATGAAAAACTGTTGTTTGTATTAAATGGCAAATGCCTATTTGTACAAGGTGTTCCTGAGCATGAACTATATCAAAATCTCATATCCTTCTCTTCTACTCTCTACTCACAGACTCTTTCCTATGAGATACAATTACAATCAAAGATATTTTACATGAGGGGGATCTTAGAGTGCTTCCCTCCAACCTCACCTACCCTATTCAATTACATTGAATGGGTTGTCTAGTTTGGAAATCAGATCTAGATCTCAACCTTACAAACATTAAAGGCCTATCTACTCTAATGCCTACGCAAAGGCATGGCTTCACGGCTCAACAGACTAAACATTAAATTACATTCAAATTCAAAATGGAAGACGAGGGTTCCACCTTTCTTCAGCTTTGAATGCACATGCTGACGTGGCTGGCTGGTTGGCTGGCTGACGTGGAGAGATGCTCCTGCATCAGTTTCCCACCAAAGATAGTTGTGTGATGCATCTCAACTAGTGAGGCTCTATGCTTGATTGGATGGTCATGTCATCAAGGGTTGGTAGGGTGGTGTTCTCCAAATCACATATGTGTTTTTTATCCCAAGAGATCTCTCCCACTATCATGTTGGGATGATCAAATGAAGAGGCCCTATTCATTTTTTATTTCTTATTATGAACAAAAAAATGCATATGCATTATTTCTTACCATATATTGAACACATATGCATTTTATAATGCATACATGTTATATTATATATATATATATATATTGTTTTATAATGCTATTCATATCCCCGGTGCCAGGGTTCACATCCCCAAGTTTACCAACATAAATACATTTGTGTTATAAATATTGCTAATGGGAACACATTTTGGAAATCAATGGTGGCCCAAAATAGTGGATTTAAATTTGTACATAGGCCCATGCATATTTATCTATCACACTATTTCAATTTATTTTTATTGTCTCTAGCAACAATGAGATTTGGTTGACGATTCTTGGCAACAAAATATTATGAAAATGGCATCAAAGGTCTCTTTTCATATGCCTCATTCCAATCCCAAGATACATGAGACATCTCCTTTGTAGCCTTGAATGTTCGGAGAAAAATTTCTAATGCCTAGTGATATTCCTTTCGTAAACTATCTGGAAGGTAATGAAATTTTTGTTATCACCATATTTATCCACTAGGGAGAATTCTCTAACATTCATTGTGGTAGTCATTTTTCATAGTTTGAGAGATAAAGTGAATAATAAAATATCCTCAATAAGGGTAATGGAAATGGTTGTCTATATAAATAATTTTCTTTAGTTATGTGTTTGCATGGATCTCAAAAATTTCCAAGCCATAGATGGCTCTCTTTTGGGACCTTGTAGTATTTTGATAGAATTTTCTCCCTTTGGAAAACCCAAGAATGTCCACAACAATTTCTTCTTTCTTAATGGCATGTGCAATACCTACCATACGTGTTTGTGAGTTCTTGGGAGTTTAAATGACATTAATTCTCATGGTTGAGAATGTTATGCAATATGAATGCAAGATACAATCATAGTCCCTCATATTATACATAGAATAAATCATCTCTTATATGGATATCTACAAAAATGTACAATTCTGAATTGTGCTTTATATCATGGTTTTTAACACCTTGGAATTAATTGAAAAAAAAGGAAATGTAGTTATGTTTTTATGGAAATTTATTTATTTATTAAGGGAAAGTTGAACTCTCAATATATAAAATTTTAATGAGACTTAATAATAAAATGAACAACGTATTATTTAAAACTTAATTGCATTACTCTGAATATCTCAACAAAACATAATACATTTGAAATTCTCAAATATACATATTATTAACTTTTATTAAAATTAAAATTTGTTTAATTATAATTAATTCTTAATATTGAAATAAATAAATAAATAAAATTTATGTAATATTTTTATTTAAGTTACTCATATTATTTGAAACACAATTATTTTACATATTTTCATTTCAAATTAAAATTGAAATTAGCATTTCAAATTTGATTAGAGTGTAGGTTTCCAGAGAGTTTCAAATGCATATGCATATAAACTACACTCGGGAGTTTGAAATATTTGTTCCATGGGCTTCAACATTTTCTGAAGTCTCAAATAGAAGCTTTGTATATACTTCAAAAAAAAAAAAATTCCTCTGAATGGAGAAATTGAATATAGCAAACAAAGATAAGGAAAGGTCCACCTTATCAGTTCCTTTCACAGCCTATATTGCTAGATACATCTTATTGAGAATATAGTCAAACAAGAAACCACATACGATTAACACTTTGGATCAGATGTGTGGTTAGATAGGCACGGGCTCAAGGACCATTGTGATGAGAAAATTATTTATTTCATTGTTAGCGACACTTTAGCCATATCTGTATTTGTAACCATGATGGACAAATATTGTGATGTCAAAATCATGTTTCTTGGAAGAGATGGGAACATTGTTGTCTGGTCTGAGAAGCTCCCAATTGAATTCTTTCATTAAATCATTGACCATGCCATGGATTTTATTGAGAGCATCTTCCTTTGTTGCTCCAGGATTATCATTCATATAGCAAAATATACATGAATCTTCTTCTCCACGAGCCATGTCTACCTACATTCGCCATGTTATGCCAATGTCAATATCGTCATTTTGTAAACCTAGTACAAAATCAATCGGGAAATGCAATGTAAGAATTTTTCTATTTTCATTGGGTTTGATATAGGAAATACCTGGTAGCAACGAGTGTCACCTTTAATTCGAAGGATGCCAGATGCCAAGCCATTGAACCTTGATGGAAAGACAATTTCCTATAGGATGTGGTGGGGAAGGGGTACGTCTAGCGTGAGGATCGGTTGCAATACAAATATGTGATAACCAAAACTAACTTTTCGATTCTCATAGTACTCCTCAAACATTGGCAGACAACCACTGGATATCCACTCCTCTTATTTCATATACGAATTGATATAGGCCTCCCACTGCACACCCAAAGAAACTAATCACCAAGCAGAGAAGTGAAATACTTGACCAAGTCGATGCTATCAAAGAAGAAAATTTGTTTCCAAAAATATATGTATCAATCTATATTTTCCATATAGTCTGTCGATCATAGTTGATCATGTCTCGGAATTGAGACTTATCTGTCTCTGCTGCCAGTTCATTCATGGTTTCGTAAACCACCATGTATATTCCTTTCATATATTTTGGAAACCACATTGTCGTAGATGGATCCCATCTGCTCATATGTCAATACACAAGTTGGTTATTTGTTGCAAATGCATTATAGTAGCAAAAAAATATTCTTGTAAAATTCCTTCACCACTGGTATCTCTTACTTGCCGCTACGAACAATTTGAGCTCTTCCATTGTTCCAAATGTGTCATAGATATTGTCAAGAACCATGATAATATGACACATTTTTGCAAAGCCGAGTCGAAATGCAAAATGTTTAGGATCAATGTCAATGCATGAAGCCAAGGTGCAATATTCCACGTGACGATGCCGAACAAAGTTCAATTGAGAGAAACCTGAATATTTCCACCATCTACACACAAAATCCATAGATTTTTTGTTATTGAAAATTAGATGTTAATAGATCACTCAAGTGTGAATTTGCACGTGAATAAAATATACTCCAATGAGACAGGGCATCACCTGTGGAGATGTTTTAACTCTCTCTCTTGTAAGGAGTGAAATATATTGGACTCCAATTTTTCAAGTTCTAAAAGTTTTTCCGCATTCATATATGGCATCCTAAAAACAAAAAATCCCACTATAGTCAATTGGAAATACTATCTAGAAACTAACTTATTAAAAAGAAGAATTATTTGTTACATTTAAAAAAAAAAAAAAAAAACATTGTCCCATGGTTTCATGGAAAATCAAAGTCACATTGTATTTCAATATTATAGAAGGATTGATTTCAACATAAATACAAATAAATTATATATATAACCAAAACCCTCCTACCCCAATACCTTCTTCCCCTCACTCTCAAAACTCTAAATTTACTCTACCTTCTATCCCTAGCCCAAATTAATGGTGTCACTTCCAAAAAACACACATCCATGCATATTATCATGTTTTAAAATGTCAAACTACATTCTTAGCATTGTTTATCAATCGATGCTACTCTACATCTAAAGACTCAACCATAGATCCGTTCCCTCACTTAGATCCAAAATTAATTTCCTTATCAAACCCTAGCAAGGCCTACCCATCTATCCTTGTCCTCACCTATGATAACACCCTTCCATCTTCTAACTTCTTTTTAACTTATAATTACTGGATTAAAGACCAACTAGTCACTATCATACTTGACAATGGTAGTCAAAAGAACCTAAACTCCAACAACTTTTTGTATCATTTATACCTTCCCACTATCCCCCTGGCTCTCCATATTATCTTAATTGGATATAGAAACATGGTTAGAAACATGGTCCTCTCCTACTAATTAACCAAAATTAGTAGTCTTATTTTTCATTGCCTCCATCAGAGATATCATCTATTGTGACATCTCCACACTTTATTGTTTCTATCTCAACATTGGTCTACCATACCAACAACATTGTTAGGCTCTTTATAACACTCACCATCATACCTATACAAATATGATAAGCATATAAATTAACTACTACTACTATTCCCCTTTCTCAACCTAGTGTAGCTCACCAACTCAACACGTAAATATCACATCTTACATATTCTTCCTCACACTATTAATACACGTCCACTTACAACATTGACTTTCTCTTAACCCTCTTTCTATATGAGTTCTTCAACGTTTATTTAAAGGGGAGGGGCATATTAAGTGATAGACAAAGCCTTATATTATGCATAAAATCCCTTATTAAATCTTAGATATTGAATTATTACATTTCTAGCGTTATATATCCTACAACTATTCTATATTTATAACTTGGATCCATTCATCACAACATTCTCTTCAATCCATTTTATGCATGCCCTCCAATTTTTTCCTTCCCTTATCTAAATTCTATCAATAAGCACCAAACAACTATACATAACCAATTCACCCCTCTTGTAACTGATATCATTTTCATACTGGCATGACTAACATAGTTACCAACTTAATGAGAACTGTGACCTCAAAACGAGAAATCTAGCCCTTAAAACCAATATTTTTGCATAAAAAACATGAAAATCAACCCCCAAATCAAAAGGTGGTGCTACCGGTAGCACCATTTTTTGTAACCGGGTCAAAATTACAACTTTTTTCAAGCATGGGCTTAAATGATCAAATGGCTTCTCAAACAAACTTTAAAATCAGCCTCCAAATCAAAAAGTGGTGCTACCGGTAGCACCACGTTTTGTAACCGAGTTAAAATTACAACCTTTTTCAAGCATGGGCTTAAAGGATAAAATGGTTGCTAAAACAAACTCTAAAATCAACCCCAAAATCAACCCCCAAATCGAAACGTGGTGCTACTGATAGAACTAATTTTTCTAACCGGGTCAAATTAATTTTTTTTTTCAAACATGGCCTTTAAACATAAAATAGTTGCTTAGAAAAAACTTAAAATAGACACCTAAATAAAAACATGATGCTACCTAAAGAAAAATGTTTTTTCTAAACGTTAAAATTACAGCTAATTACGACCTAATTCAAATTGTGGCCTTGACAACAAATCCCTACACAAATAAAAAACCCAAAATTGGATCCGAAATGGTCACTTGAAAATTTATTTACTAACTTCTTCTTTTTTTTCTTAAATTTACATTTAAAATAAATAAAGAGAAAAGAGAAAATCTTCACAAATATATATTTTTTAATGAAGAAAAAAACACATTTAAAAAAATATATTCAAAATCCAAATTTAAAAAAACAACAACAAAACTTAACAAAATGGTGAAAACCAAAGAAAAACTAAAAAGAAATGAAAAAAAATTTAAATTTGCCGAGAAAACAATAATTTAAAACAAAAATACATTTTTTGTTAAAAACAAAAAAAAAAGAATCTCAAAAAACAAACAAAATTCAATAAAATATTTAAAAAAAACATCTAAATTAAATTAAAACACCTTAAAAACTAATTTTTTTTCATAAATATTTAAAAAAAAAAATCATATTTATATAAAACATATAAGATATAAGTTTTATATATATCTATGATGATGATGATGATTATTAAAGTCCACTAAAACCGAATTGGTCTTAGTGGATGTTAATAAGTTTTAAAAACTTATTAATATCCACTATAAGTTTTATATGATGATGATGATAATGATTAATGTCCACTAAGACCAAATTGGTCTATCAGACCTTAAGAGGGTAAATGATTACTTGTGATTCTTTAGAAGTTTGTTTATGTGCTCAAAAACCATTAAGAGACGATTTCCAATATCACCATACTTTTGTTGAGTTAAGAGGTTAGGAAGGTTGGCAGTGTGATAAATATTTTGAAAATGTTATCTAATATGGGTATAGGATGGACAATCTAAGAGAAAGTTATTTTCATCTTCAACCTTCTTAGTGTCACAAAGGTGACACACTCTTTCATCCCATGGCATTTTAGGAATTAACCAACACCCAGTTTCACTATGGAGCTTGTGAGAATTTGTTCTTATCTTAGCAATGCTTATTTTTTTCTTTACACTTGGAAAAACGGATAGATAATTTTGATCTTCTAGATTAGGGTTGATTACATCTTTATAATACCTTAATTTTCTTTTTTCCTCTAACTTTTTATCACACCACATTTTTTCCTTAAATTTTGATATGACGTTTTTTTTAATAGTATCTTTATTCTGCAAAATGGTTTCTTCCATGATTCCCCAATAGTTTAGCCAAAACTGGGCATCTTTATGCCATCCTCTCTTGAGTCGATGGTGGTTATGACTTGATTTTGAAGAAATTTTAGGTAGCCTCTTGTCTTCCATGTTGTTTAACGTGTTCTTATACATTAGGTATCTAGTCATAGCCATGCTCTCAATGGGGGAGAGGCTTGTTTCTCAGAGGAGGATGGGATAGGGCGTATTTTCTTTAACTTTGAGATTATAGGTTATAAAATTCTTTTTGTATTTTCTCTATATTTCTCCAGGATTCACGAGAGATACTAAAGCCCCAAACTTCACATCCATAAAGAATAGCAGGTGTAACAAGAGTCTCAAAGAGGAGTTTCTTCTTATCCCAACTCCAAAGATCAATTGATTTACAATTGTTTTCAAGCCCATAATAAGTTTTCCAACCCCCAATAATCCTTTTCTCAATGCTATAATTCCAATTGAGCTTGTGGTGAATATCAATTCCAATATATTTGTATGAAGTCACTTTCTCCATGTTGTTGTTGTCATATACAAAGGTATCATAAGCGATCTTATTGGATTTAATAATCATGACCTTAGTCTTATCAGTATTAACAGTCATACCCATATTGGAGCAAAAATCCTTGAGGATTATTAGATGGTTCTCAAGATCATGGGGAATCCTTGCCATAAGAATGATATCATCGGGATAAAGAAGAAGATTGATGACTATACCAGTGAGAGTAGGGCCGACACAACCTATTTTTCCCAAGCATTCTTCTAACTTATCAATGTATATGCCAAAAAGGGTAGGGGACAAGGGACAACCTTGTTTGACTATGATATTGCAGTTAATCTCTTTTGACCATCCCTCAATGTTTCTAAACTTAACAATAGCTTTCTCATACATCCTTATCGCAGCAACCCTCAACTCGAGAGACACTTTTATCTCTTCCAACCTATTCCAAAGGTTTTTCCTAGGAAACATGTCAAAATATTTTTTAATGTCAACCAAACAACAAAAAAGATTGGTTTTAGTATTGTGGAACTCCTCTGCAATGATCCTAAAGGTAACAAGATGGTCCACAGTTGAATGATATCTCCTAAACCTGGCCTGGCCTTTAGCTCTTTTAACATGACTTTCTATCCAAATGCTAATCTTCTTTCCCAAAATAATTCCATAAAGCTTGGATAAAATCGGGCTAATCATAATGGCACTATAATTAGAGGGAATGTTTCTATCCCATTTTTAAAAGTAGGAACAATGAGGCTTTGCATATAGGGTTTAGGGAAGCCCTACTTGACTGCTAAATTGAAGATCTTGTGTATGTGAGGGATAAGGACTGGCCCTCGAACTTTAAAAATTTTAGCTTGGTAGCCTTCAATGTCCTTAGCTTTCCCATTTGCGAGCCGCTTAACCCCGAATTCTATGTCATCTAAAGAAAAAACTTCTTCCTTTGTAGGGACAATAGGAATGGTGTCCATGGCATTAGGGAACTCATAAATGCTTTTAAGGTAGGAATTCCAGTCCGTTAAGGGAATCCTATTATCTTCTTTAGTATCGCGTTTTAGAATTTGGCTCCATAACTTCTTAGGATACAACTTGTATAGTTGTGAAAGTTACTCTTGCCTTTTATTGATATAGTATCTTTTTTTCCTTTAAATTAGGGCTTTGTACGTATTGATCTTATCAAGTTTTAAGTGCTCATTAGAAGCATCCCTAATGGATTTCCTAGCAATTTTACATTCTTTATCATACCAAGGGTTGGTTGTTCTATTATTCTTTTTATAGGACACATTGAAAAAGAACTTGTTAATAGAAGTGGAAAGGGTAGTTGTAAAATTATGCTAGAGTTCTTCAATGTTGTCCTTATAAGTTAGGAGGTTTAATTTACTATTTAAATCCTTTAAGAAAATGTCAACTTTACTTTTGTCAAAGCGCAAATTCCTTTGATTATCGGAATTCTCTTCAATGGTGCTCCTATGCATGGAAAATTTTAGAGTTAGGGTTAAAGGTTTATGATCAGAGTCAGGCTCATGATCATTTAAAAGGTCAAAAGTTTCTATTTGGTTGGAAACGGGGATATTAGATATCACATAATCTACAACACTACTACCTAGCCCATGAATGCATGTCATTTGGTTGGCGTTTGGCCTCTTCATTACTCCATTGCAAATTATTAGGTCTTGAGAGCTATAGAGTTTAACCAACTCAGTACCAAACAAATTCTCAATTAAGTATTCAGAGCTTATTTTGTAGCTATTAGATAAAACAAGGTCCTCATCTAACCATAAAGGATTATGGTTGGAGTCATTACTTAAAAGAGTATCTTGCTTAGTTGCAATCCTAGCATTAAAGTCTCCTAGCAGGAGGATATTACCTTCATTTTTCAAATTATAAATATCTTGTTCTAAATTATTATAGGGACAATTTTTATCTAGATTATTTTTCTTATAAAAAGTAGAATTAATAAATGAAAAATAACAAATTTCTATATACATCTTCTTAGCATTGATGTCTAAAATTTCTATCCAAATGTATTGATTAAGAGGGTCAATCTTATGAAGTTGAATGTGAGGAGAAATGTGTTTTTTAATATAACAAGCTATGACTCCTATCTCTCTACGGTGGAATTTTTTGTTCCATGCCAACCACAAAACAAATCCTTATATATATAAAACATATATATATATATATATATATATATATATATATATATATATATATATATATATATATATATATATATA
>JASDQU010099781.1:9655-49760 GCA_032191745.1 Picea mariana | reverse complement strand
AGTGTTATTTAACTAAAATTATTTTCTATGTATTGAAGTAAAGGTAAAACAATGTGTTAAAAATGATATTTTCCACTATATTTAAAAAGTATGGAACCATAATTTAATTAATGACACATAATTATATGAAAAATCTTAATTTAAATAAAATAAATGGTGTATAACATTTTTAACATTGGATGGAGCATGGAAATATGATTAAAAACACCATTGAATAATAATAAAAAAAAAAATAGAAAAGTTTGAAAATAGATGAAAAAACATTGTTGAGAAAAAAATAAAAAATTTCAACAATTTGAAAATAAATGAAAAAACAAGCATTTAAAAACAAAAAAGTGAAAACTTTATGTATCAGAAAATTTAAAATATCAAAAAACCACCTAAAAAGGGAGGGGGTGCTACTGGTAGCACCATTTTTAAAAACAGGGTAAAAAACTTGACCCCCAAAAAAACGAGAACTCTGTAGAGTTCTCATTAAGTTGGTAACTACGTGGACTCACTATCTCACTAAATTGGCTCTTTTCAATATAATATACATCTCTCATGATCACCACCCTACATAGATATTTATTCTATGTGATGTCCTCTATGTTTAACACATGCACATGTTAGATGACTCCATGTTTATCTCTCATCCATCTTCAGCCTAATTCACCAGTGCTTTCAGAAAACTCAGTTCTAGAACCCGAGGGATGTCCATCGACTTGAAAAAACTAGGGTGATAATGGTCACAATAACAACCTCCATTCAACTATATAGACTCAACTTATTTGGCCCTCCATTATCTTGGGAGCACCACATTCAAGTAGAGCACCACACAAATATAGAGTGTAATGTTAAAAAAATATTAAAGACCACACAAGCAAGTTTCTTTAAAAAATATTAAAGATTTCCTATTTTATTTTGAAAAACATTAAAAGTATCAAAATATATTGACCCTACTGGACATAAATAAAATATTCTATTGTCTTTTTAAAATGTGAAAGCTCAAAAATGGAAGATGAAATAATTGGCCTACTCATGTATCATGTCACGTCCAACTGTGTCGATGTAATTCCTTGTCTCTAATCTTGAAAGATTTGTGTGCCAGCCATATTCCATATTCTATTCGATCTACAACCAAAATATTCAGATTATAAAAATATTAAGACACGGGTGTCAAGAAAGGATACAAAAGAGCAGATGAACATGCGATAATAGAATTTCTCCCTCACACAGTAGAACAATTGGCAAATATCCTCTTTTCTGTGGAAAAATCCATGAGGAATTCGAGAAAAGAATGTACTCTGGCCTAGTTTCATTATGATGAGATTATGAGTTACAAATTTCTATAAAATTTAATGTGAATCGATGGGATCTTTGCTACATAAATTTGGAAGAATTTTATTTTGAGTGCTGATATCAAATTCCCTACCTCACCTATCATGAAAGATTGAAGAAAAGAATTTTTTGTACGACCTCTTTTAAATATATTGTGGAGAAGATTTCATCTTCTTCCATAAATTTCTCATTTGGAAAGGCAACAAGGAAAGCCTGAAACAAATTGAGAATGCTTTTGATCTCTCCTCCTATTTGAATGGAAGAACAGAAAAACTGCCCCTTCTGGTCTTTCAAGTGTTCCAACACATCTAATATTAATGTATAATGTATCATAAATCAATATCTGCACATAGATGACATTTGGCAACTAGCAGGAAAGAACTTCAACAAGCGACTTATTGATAAAATATGGATATATACTTGAAGACATCAGGTATTCGTGTAGTCTAAGTGTTCAAATCCCCAATGAAGTTGAGTTTAGATCAGTAAGAATGTTATCGCTCCCACATCCAATGCCTTTTTTGTTCCAATAGCTTCCAGCCAAAATTGTTTATCATTGTTATGAGCAAGTATACTCTACTTATAAAGCCTAAATATTAACGATGATAAGGCTACGGTAACTAACCTATAAACATAATCTAGTTATTCTTAGCCTTCTCTAGATCCTTTTTGGATCATTACATGACCTTAGGAATCTGAGCTCGTTACTTAGAGCTTACTCCCCCGACTAGTTACTCTTCCAATCCCTATGGAGAATTTGATTGGTGCCTCGTGCATCACAAAGTTTCATCATTAAGTCTATGCTGCCAAAGTCATCCATATGTCTCATTCTCTTGTTCAAAGGATGCCTATCATCCTGTGTCATCCATTTCTCATAACTCTTGACTTTGCATGTCGGCCATACTCTCAATATGTCTCCTTGCACCGTTCTCCCTGGTCCTACTTTCCTTATGGGTAGGTAACCTTGAACCTAGTAGTCGACATCTCCTTATTGGTCATTGACTGGGGGGTTTCCCTTGTGTTTGACGGAAAGAAATCTATTCACACATTGGGATTCATGCAATGCCTTGGATGCCATTATCCTTATTGGTGATTTCCTCACCTTTGTCGACAATTTTCCTTATTGGTTGTTATTCATAGGGTCTTTTTTGTGCACTTCTTGCATATGCTACATGTGAAAGATGCAGAGGATCATTGGTTCATGAAAATATTATTTGTCTGAGTTCCTCCAAATCATCAAGCTACTACTTTGCACCTCGTGTTGACTAATGAGAGATTCCTTAATGATCTCCTTTCAGCGGTCATCCTTCCATCGACTTCAACCCATCTATTCTGGAAACGTGACCTACAGTCCTATGAGTGCCTAGAGGCTTATAGCCACCAGTGGCAGGTTCTCTTTCCATCAATAGTTGGGAATACACCAATGTCTCTTGATCGATGGATTATTCAAGTGTTCAACCTCAAATCCTTTATTCACACTTGTAAGAATGTACTATGTGCCTTGATACCTACTTTCATTATTGGTAGGTTGTCTTGCATTTTTTAACGGTATACCTTAATGACCGGTAATCAAACAAAATCTCATTGTGTCCAACCACAACTCCTTTATTCACACGATGTAGAATTTCACCTTTGGTGGATCATGTAGAAGACTTGAAGACATCATTTCATAGTCTTCGATTTCCTGATCTATTGCTATCATTCATTGGATCGGTACCTATATGAATTCAATGATCATGGGAGATCAGATTGTACTCCATTGTATACAAATATCTTCAGATTTTGAGACTAGTCTTCACTGGGTCTTGTTCGTGACTATGAAATCCTATGGCATGTATTTACTTTTTTATTTCCTATTCATGGACATGAAAAAATTTTGGGTATATTTCCACATGGATCTGCAGTGTAATTCAAATTGGAATTCATGTGCACAAAGTCATTATGGATTGTAATATTCTTATGAGTAACTAGTTCGTCCAGCTGGGCCTCCATTAATCCACTTATAGGAATTATAATGTATTTTCGCCATCACAGATACTCCTATAACCTCACACATTAGGGGGCATCTGTTATAGCAAGATTTTCCTCACCCCATGCAACTTGCTCAAAAGGCCTTTTCTATTTCCCTATGTAGACTTGAAGTCCCTTTTTGCAGTTACCAGAGCTAAAAATTGTATTTTTCCACATATATGTTCCCTAACAACTATAAATCATGTGTATACGCAGGTTGCACCATTACAGACTGCATACATCGGGTTTTGTGCCCAAAATTGAAAAATGGTGTATGATTTCCATGTCACGTCACGGGATCCATGATCCTTGACCTTCCATATTTTGAAAACATTATGAATTTTTCCCTTCAATTCCATTTGAAGGATATAAATAGGTCATGTCCAAGTCGTGGAAGAGGAGAGAAGAATTCAACTTTGAGAGCAAAGTTACTCTAGAGAAATTATTCACTTCATATTGAGTCTGCATCCCTTTATCGTTTTAAGTCTGAACACATTGTTCAGCCCCCAAGATCTTCCATTTTTTATGGAGAACCTCATTGTCTTTCTTATATGAGCTTGCCTTTGGTGGAGGATTGAAGTGGTGGAGACCTAGCTGGAAGGGACTTAGTTTCTCGGTTCCGAACATGCCGACACAAAAACAATTCATTCATACACTTTTGTTGGTTACATTTTAATAGAAATACTATTTTCGCATCCAATTAATGTCTTGCAAATATTTGAATTGTTATTCCATGTGTGTATTTGTTATGAATATTGATGGAGTATGCTATTATATGTGCTAACCTTATATATTATCATCATATGCTTACATATTTTAGTTGTTGAGGACAAGTTGCAAGTATATTGCTTTGAGTCAAGTGCTCAACGGTGGACTTCATCGAATGTCTAGACGAGGTAGGATCTTTATCTTGTCATGTTATCATATTTGTTTATATATCATACTTGAGATTAGAGTTTATTTCTGCAGTCATTTCCATCTATTGTGGTTTACCCCATGTCATAGAGTGATTTTCCTAACAAAGCCCAAGATATATGAGACATCTCCTTTGTAGTCTTGAATGTTTGGAGAAACATTTCCAATGCCTAGTGGGATTCCTTTAGTAAAATATGGCGAAGGTAATGAAAAAAATTTCATCGCCATCTTTATGCATTAGGGAGAATTCTCTAACATTCATTATGGTAGTCTTTTTTCATAGTTTGAGAGATAAACTGAATAATAAAATATCCTCAATAAGGATAATAGACATGGTTGTCTATATAAATAATTTTCTTTAGTTATGTGTTTGCATGGATCTCAAGAAATCCCAAGCCATAGATGTCTCTCTTTGGAGACCTTGTAGTATTTTGATAGAATTCTCTCCCTATGGCAAACCCAACAAGGTCCGCAACAAATTCTTCTTTCCTAATGTCATGTGCAATACGTACCAAATGTGTATGGGAGTGCTTGGGAATTTAAATGACATTAATTCTCATGGTTGAGCATGTATGCAATATGAATGCAAGATACAATCCTAGTCCCTCATATTATACATAGAATAAATTCTCTTTTATATGGATATCTACAAAGAATATATCCATAATAATCTCACTCTCAAACCCACTTTGGGTTAAGTTACCTAAGCTCACTTTATGTCTCTTAATTCACCCACAAAGTGAATTAATAGTCACTTAGGCTAAAATGACCAAATTTCACTTTTGACTTAAATCTCCTAAGTCAAAGTGAAATTACACATAAAGTACAAGGCACAAAGTACATATTACTTCCCACATTTGTTTAGGAGCTCACAAACACTTGGGGAACACTTCCCAAGGTACATAATATCAACACCTCATATTATACATAGAATAAATCCTCTTTTATATGGATATCTAAAAAATTTACAATTATGAATTGTGCTTTATATCATGGTTTTTAACACTTTGGAATTAATTGAAAAAAAAAAGAGAAATGTGGTTATGTTTTTATGGAAATTTATTTATTTTTTAAGGCAAAGTTGAACTCTCAATATTTAAAATTTTAATGAGACTTAATAATAAAATGAACAACTTATTATTTAAAACTTAATTGCGTTACTCTCAATATCTCAACAAAACATAATGCATTTGAAATTCTCAAATATACATATTATTAACTTTTATTAAAATTAAAATTTGTTTCATAATAATTAATTCTTAATATTGAAATAAATAAATAAAAACATTTTATGTAACAATTCCAATAATGTGATGTCCTCTATGTTCAACACATGCACATTGACCATGGCATGGATGGGATTGAGAGCATCTTCCTCCATTTCTCTAGGATTATCATTCATATAACACGATATACTTTTTCAATAATGTAACATTATATGAGCTTTCCTTTGGTGGAAGATTGAAGTGATGGAGGCCCAGCTAGAAGGGACTTAGTTTCTCGGTGTCAAATGTGCCGACAAGAAATTTTGTCATTCATACACATATGTTGATTACATTTTAATAGAAATACTCTTTTCTCATCCAATCAATGTCATGCAAATATTTGAATTGTTATTCCATGGGTGTATTTGTTATGAATATTGATGGATTATGTTGTTATATGTGATAACTTTATATATTATCACCATATGAGTATGTATCTTGGTTGTTGAGGACAAGTTGTAGGTATATTTCTTTCAGTCAAGTGTTCAATGGTGGACTTCATTGAACGTCTGGACGAGGTAGGCTCTTTATCTTGTCTTGTTAGAATATTTTTCTGTATAGCATACTTGAGATTAGAGTTGATTTCTACAGTCATTTATGTTTGTTGTGGTTTACCCCATGCCATAGAGTGATTTTCCTYGTAACAAATCCCAAGATGTATGATACATCTCCTTTTTACCCTTGAATGTTTGGAGAAACATTTCTAATGCCTAGTGGGATTCCTTTAGTAAACTATGGGGAAGGTAAAGAAATTTTTGTTATCACCATCTTTATGCATTAGGGATAATTCTCTAACATTCATTGTGGTATTCATTTTTTTATAGTTTGAGAGATAAATTGAATAATAAAATATCCTCAATAAGGATAATGGACATGGTTTTCTATATAAATAATTTTCTTTAGTTATGTGTTTGCATGGATCTCAAGAAATACCAAGCCATAGATGGCTCTCTTTTGGGACCTTGTAGTATTTTGATAGAATCCTCTCCCTTTGGCAAACCCAACAAGGTTCGCAACAATTTATTCTTTCCTAATGCCATGTCCAATACCTACCAAATGTGTGTGGGAGTGCTTGGGAGTTTAAATGACATTAATTCTCATGGTTGAGCATGGTATGCAATATGAATGCAGGATACAATCCTAGTCCCTCATATTATACATAGAAAAAAATCCTCTCTTATATGGATATCTACAAAAATGTACAATTTTCAATTGCGCTTTGTATTGTGGTTTTTAACACCTTCGAATTAATTGAAAAAAAAGGAAACGTAGTTATTTTTTTATGGAAATTTATTTATTTTTTAAGGTAAAGTGAACTCTCAATATTTAAAATTTTCATGAGACTTAATAATAAAATGAACTTGTCCCCGAGGCGTAGGATAGTCGGTGACGGAGTGTGTTGTTAAGCCACTCCGTGATGTTAAAGTCACCGGTTCGAAACCTGCGGGGAAAAAAAAATCCAACCATGTTAAGGGTTGGTGTGGCTCAGGCCAGGTGCAATCCCCGGGTGATTTTGACGGCTTAGATGCCCCTGAGTCGCGGTTTCTCAAGCCACAGGTTAATCGCGTAGCCAACAGGTCCCGCACAAATTAACAAACAAAAAAAAATAATAAAATGAACTTCTTATTATTTAATAATTAATTGCATTACTCTGAATATCTCAACAAAACATAATGCATTTGAAATTCTCAAATATATGTGACATGGGCTTCAACATTTTTTGAAGTCTCAAATAGAAGCTTTGTATATACTTCAAAAAGTTTTTTTTTCCTCCAAATGAAGAAATTGAATATAGCAAACAAAGATTCTGCAAAGTTCCACCTTATCAGTTCTATTCACAACATGTGGCGTTAGATACATCTTATTGAGAATATAGTCAAACAACAAACCACATATGATTAACACTTTGGATTAGATGTGTGGTTAGAGAGGCACGGGCTCAAGGACCGTCCTGATGACCAAATTCTTTATTTCATTGTTGGAAATGTTGTAGCCATATCTATATTTGTAACTGTGATGGACAACTCTTGTGATGTCAAAAACATGTTTCTTGGAATAGACGGGAACATTGATGTCTGGTCTAAGAATCTCCCAATTGAATTATTTCATTAACTCATTCACCATGGCATGGATGTGACTGAGAGCATCTTCCTTTGTTTCCCCGGGATTATCATTCATATAACAAGATATACAAGAAGATTCTTCTCCACAAGTCATGTCTTCCTGCATTCTCCATGCTATGCCAATGTCAATATCGTCATTTTGTAAACCTAGTACAAAATCAATTGGGAAATGAAATGTAAAACTTCTTCCATTTGAATTGGGTTTGATATAGGCAATACCTAGTAGCAACAAGTGTCGCCGTTAAAATGAAGGATTCCAGATGCCAAGCCATTGAACCTTGATGGAAAGACAATTTCCTACAGGATGTGGTGAGGAAGGGGTACGTCTAGCGTGAGGATGGGTTGCAATACAGATATGTGATAACCGAAACTAACTTTTTCATTCTCATAGTATTATTCAAATGTTGGCAAAGAACCACTAGATATCCACTCTGCTTCTTTCATATACGAATCAATATAGGCCTCCCACTGCAAACCCAAAGAAACTAATCACCAAGAAGGGAAGTGAAAGACTTGACCAAGTCAATGCTATCAAAGAAGAAAAATTGTTTCCAAAAATATATGTATGAATCTGTATTTTGCATACAGCCTGTCGAGCATAGTTGATCGTGTCTCAGCCTCTACTACCAATTCATTCATGGTTTCATAAACCACCATGTATACTCCTTTCATATATTGTGGAATCCACGTTGTCGCAGATGGATCCCATCTTCTCATATGTCAATGCACAAGTTGGTTAGTTGTTGCAGATGCATTATAGTAGCAAGAAACTATTCTTGTAAAATTCCTTCACCATTGGTACCTCTTAATTTCCGCTATGAAGAGTTTGAGCTTGTCCATCATTCCAAATGTGTCATAGATATCGTCAAGAATCATGATAAGATGACACATTTTGGAAAATCCGAGTCGAAATGAAGAATGTTTAGGATCAATGTCAATGCAAGAATCCAAAGTGTAATATTCCATGTGACAATGTCAAACAAAAGTCAGTTGAGAGAAACATGAATCTTTCCACCATCTACACACAAAATCCATAGATTTTTTGTTATTGAAAATTAGATTTCATTAGACCACTCAAGTGTGAATTTGCACGTGAATAAAATATACTCCAATGAGACAACTCATCACCTTAAGAGATGTTTTAACTCTCTCTCTTGTAAGGAGTGAAATATATTGAACTCCAATTTTTCAAGTTCTAAAATTTTCTCCGCATTCATCTATGGAATCCTAAAAATAGAAAATCCCACTATAGTCAATTGGAAATGCTATCTAGAAACTAACTTATTAAAAAGAAGAATTATTTGTTACATTTAAAAAAAAAACATTGTCCCACGGCGGGGAATCAAAGACCCATTGTATTTCACTATTATAGTAGGATTGATTTCAACATAAATACAAATAAATTATATATAACCAAAACCCACCAATCCCAATACCTTCTTTCACTCACTCTAAAAAATCTAAATTTACTCTACCTTCTATCCCTAGCCCAAATTAATGGTGTCACTTCCAACAATCACACATCCATGCATATTATCATGTTTTCAAATGTCAAGCTACATTCTTAGTGTTGTTTATCAATAAATGCTATTCTACATCTAAAGACTCAACCATAGATCCTTTCCCTCCCCTATCCTCCCTTAGATCCAAAATTCATTTCCTGATCAAACCCTAGCAAGGCATTCCCATCTCTCCTCCTCCTCACCTAGGATAACACCCTTCTGTCTTCTAACTTCTTTTTAACTTATAGTTACCAAATTAAATACCAACTAGTCACTATCATACTTTACAATGGTAATAAAAAGAATCTAACCTCTAACAACTTTGTGTAGCATTTATAACTTCCCACTACCCCATGGCTCTCCATTTATAACTTCCCACTACATCGAGTTTTGTGCCCAAAATTGAAAAATGGAAATTTATTTATTTTTTAAGGGAAAGTTGAACTCTCAATATTTAAAATTTTAATGAGACTTAATAATAAAATGAACAATATATTATTTACAACTTAATTGCATTACTCTGAATATCTCAACAAAACATAATGCATTTGAAATTCTCAAATATACATATTAATAACTTTTATTAAAATTAAAATTTGTTTAACAATAATTAATTCTTAATATTGAAATAAATAAATAAAAACATTTTATGTAACATTTTCAATAATGTGTATTTAAGTTACTCATATTATTTGAAACACAATTATTTTACATATTTTCATTTCAAATTAAAACTAAAATTAGCATTTCAAATTTGATCGGAGTGTAGGTTTTTCAAATGCATATGCATATAAATTATACTCATGAATTTGAAATATATGTGCTATGGGCTACAACATTTTTTAAAGTCTCAAATAGAAGCTTTGTATATATTTCAAAAAGTGATTTTTTTTTCCTCCGAATGGTGAAATTGAATATAGCAAACAAAGATTCGACAAAGGTCCACCTTATCAGTTCCATTCGCAACGTGTAGTGTTAGATACATCTTATTGAGAATATAGTAGGACAAGAAACCACATATGGTTAACACTTTGGATTGGATGTGTGGTTAGAGAGGCATGGGCTCAAGGACCGTCGTGATGACCAAATTCTTTATTTCATTGTTGGCAACGTTGTAGCCATATCTATATTTCTAACCACGATGGATAGCTCTTGTGATGTCAAAAGCATGTTTCTTGGAAGAGACAGGAACATTGTTGTCTGGTCTAAGAATCTCCCAATTGAATTCTTTCATTAACTCATTAACCATGCCATGGATGTGATTGAGAGAATCTTCCTCTGTTGCTCCAGGATTATCATTCATATAAAAATCTATACACGAAGATTCTTCTCCACAGGCCATGTCCACCTACATTCGCCATGTTATGCCAATGCCAATATCGTCATTTTGTAAACCTAGTACAAAATCAATCGGGAAATGCATTGTAATACTTTTTCTATTTGCATTGGGTTTGATATAGGCAATACTTGGTAGCAACAAGTGTCACCTTTAAGTTGAAGGATGCCAGATGCCAAGCCATTGAACCTTGATGGAAATCCAATGTCCTACAGGATGTGGTGATGAAGGGGTATCTCTAGTGTGACGATGGGTTGCAATATAGATATGTGATAATGGGAACTAACTTTTGTGTTCCCATAGTACTCCTCAAACTTTTTCAAACAACCATTGGATATCCACTCCACTTCTTTCATATACAAATCAATATAGGCCTCCCACTACACACCCAAAGAAACTAATCACCAAGTAGGGAAGTGAAATACTTGACCAAGTCAATTCTATCAAAGAAGAAAAATTGTTTCCAAAAATATATGTATGAATCTGTATTTTCCATACAGTCAGTCGAGCATAGTTGATCGTGTCTCGGCCTTGACACTTCTCCACCTTTGTTTCCAGTTCATTCACGGTTTCATAAACCACCATGTATACTCCTTTCATATATTTTGGAAGCCACATTGTTGCAGATGGATCCCATCTTCTCATATGTCAATACATAAGTTGGTTAGTTGTTGCAGATGCATTATACTAGCAAGAAACTATTCTTGTAAAATTCCTTCACCACTGGTACCTCTTAATTGTCATTGTGAAGAGTTTAAGCTCGTCCATTGTTTCAAATGTTTCATAGATATCGTCAAGAACCGTGATAAGATGACACATTTTGGCAAAGCCGAGACGAAATGCGGAATGTTTAGGATCAATGTCAATGCAAGAAGCCAAAGTGTAATATTCCACGTGACGATGTCGAAAAAAGGTCAGTTGAGAGAAACCCTAATCTTTCCATCATCTACACACAAAATCCATAGATTTTTTGTTATTGAAAATTAGATGTCATTAGACCACTCAAGTGTGAATTTGCACATGAATAAAATATACTCCAATGAGACATCTCATCACTTGGATAAATGTTTTAACTCTCTCTCTTGTAAGGAGTGAAATATATTGAACTCCAATTTTTCAAGTTCTAAAATTTTATCCGCATTCATATATGGCATCCTGAAAACATAAAATCCCACTATAGTCAATTGGAAATCCTATCTAAAAACTAACTTATTAAAAAGAAGAATTATTTATTACATTAAAAAAAAAACAACAACAACAACAACACTCTCCCATGGTTTCATGGGGAATCAAAGTCACATTGTATTTCACTATTATAGTAGGATCGATTTCAACATAAATACAAATAAATTATATATATAACCAAAACCCTCCTACCCCAATAAAGATATGTGATAACCGAAACTAACTTTTTCGTTCTCATAGTACTCCTCAAACGTTGGCAGACAACCACAGGATATCCACTCCACTTATTTCATATACGAATCAATATAGGCCTCCCACTGCACACCTAAAGAAACTAATCACCAAGCAAGGAAGTGAAATACTTGACCAAGTCAATGCTATCAAAGAAGAAAAATTGTTTCCAAAAATATATGTACGAATCTGTATTTTCCATACAACCTGTTGAGCATAGTTGATTGTGTATCGGTCTTGAGACTTATCTTCCTCTTCTTCCAGTTAATAATAAAATGATCTGAATTTACAATCGAATTAGAAATTAAAAAAGTCATTTCATTCAATAAAAAATATATACATTTCATTGATTCATTCAAAAAACAAAGTTGAAAATCACTTCATAAGGCGTTGAGGGGGACTGCATGAAATCATCGTCCCAAAGTTTGGAATGATAATTTTCTATGCATATATGTTTACCATCAACTGAATTGGATGTTGTGAGACACATGTTGATGGAAGGTGTAGCAGATTTCCATCGAAGAGTCGAGATTTTTCTACGGAGAGGCTTAAGCTCATGCGTTTTGATCAACAATTTGTATTAGCACAATCTAGAAGCCATAGGTCCAACAAAAAATCGATCCATTCCTGCTCAATATCAAATGATTGGACATGTTGTGAAAGACTAAAGACCAGAATTTTTGGTATGACCTCTTTTAAATATGTTGTGGAGAAGATTTCAGCCTCTTCCATAACTTTCTCCATTGGAAATCTAACAGGGGAAGCCCAAAATAAATTGAAAATGCTTCTGATCTCTCCTTATGTTTGAATGGAAGAACATGAAAACTGCCCCTTCTCATCTTTGAAGTGTTCCAACACATCTGATATTAATGTATAATGTATCAACAATCAATATCTGCACATAGATGGAATTTGGCAACTAGCAGGAAAGAAATTCAACACGCGACTTATTGATAAAATGTGGATATATACCTGAAGACACGGGGTATTTGTGTAGTCTAAGATTTGATATCTATAGTTATTTCCGTCTGTTGTGGTTTACCCCATGCCATAGAGTGATTTTCCTTGTAAAAAATCCCAAGATATATGAGACATCTCTGTTGTAGCCTTGAATGTTTGGAGAAACATTTCTAATTCCTAGTGGGATTCCTTTAGTAAACTATGGGGAAAGTAATGAAATGTTTGTTATCACCATATTTATGCATTAGGGAGAATTCTCTAACATTCATTGTGGTACTCATTTTTCATAGTTTGAGAGATATACTGAATAATAAAAGATCCTCAATAAGGATAATGGACATGGTTGTCTATATAAATAATTTTCTTTAGTTGTGTTTTTGCATGGATCTCAATAAATCCCAAGCCATAGATGGCTCTCTTTGGGGACCTTGTAGTATTTTGATAGAATTCTCTCCCTTTGGCAAACCCAACAAGGTCCGCAACAATTTCTTCATTCCTAATGTCATGTGCAATACCTCCCAAATGTGTTTGGGAATGCTTGGGAGTTTAAATGACATTAATTCTCATGGTTGAGCATGGTATGAGATATGAATGCAAGATAAAATCCTAGTCCCTCATATTATACATAGAATAAATCCTCTTTTATATGGATATCTACAAAAATGTACAATTTTGAATTGTGATTTATATCATGGTTTTTAACACTTTAGAATTAATTGAAAAAAAAAAAGAGAAATGTAGTTATGTTTTTATGGAAATTTATTTATTTTTCAAGAGAAAGTTGAACTCTCAATATTTAAAATTTTAATGAGACTTAATAATAAAATGAACAACTTATTATTTAAAACTTAATTGCATTACTCTGAATATCTCAACAAAACATAATGCATTTGAAATTCTCAAATATACATATTATTAACTTTTATGTATATACATATTATTAACATTTTCAATAATGTGTATTTAATTTACTCATATTATTTGAAACACAATTATCTTAAAAAAATTCATTTCAAATTAAAATTAAAATTAACATTTCAAATTTGATCAGAGTGTAGGTTTCCAAAGAGTTTCAAATACATATGCATATAAATTATACTCATGAGATTGAAATATATGTGCCATGGGCTTGAACATTTTTTGAAGTCTCAAATAGAAGCTTTTTGTATACTTCAAAAAGTTTTTTTTTTCCTCCGGATGGAGAAATTGAATATAGAAAACAAAGATTTTGCAAAGGTGCAGCTTATCAATTCCATTCGCAACCTATAGTGTTAGATACATCTTATCGAGAATATAGTCAAACAAGAAACCACATACGATTAACACTTTGGATCGGATGTGTGGTTAGAGAGGCATGGGATCAAGGACCATATTGATGACCAAATTAGTTATCTCATTGTTGGCAATGTTGTAGCCATCTCTATATTTGTAACCGTGATGGACAACTCTTGTGATGTCAAAAGCATGTTTCTTGGAAGAGATGGGAACATTGTTGTCTGGTTTGAGAAGATCCCAATTGAATTATTTCATTAGCTCATTGACCATGGCATGGATGTGATTGAAATCATCTTCCTTTGTTGCTCCAGGATTATCATTCATATAACAAGATATACAAGAAGATTCTTCTCCACGGGCCTTGTCTACCTTCATTCGCCATGTTATTCCAATTTCAATACCGTCATTTTGTAAACCTAGTACAAAATCAATCGAGCAATGCAATGTAAAAAACAATCCATTTGCATTGGGTTTGATATAGGCAATACCTCGTAGCATCAAGTGTCACCTTTAAGTCGAAGGATTCCATATGCCAAGACATTGAACCTTGATGAAAAGACAATTTCCTGCAGGATGTGGTGAGGAAGGGGTACGTCTAGCGTGAGGATTGGTTGCAATATAGATATTTGATAACCAAAACTAAGTTTTTTGTTCTCATAGTACTCCTCAAATGTTGGCAGACAACCACTATATATCCATTCCACTTCTTTCATATACGAATCAATAGGCCTCCCACTACACATCCAAAGAAACTAATCACCAAGAAGGGAATTGAAATACTTCACCAAGTCAATGCTATCAAAGAATAAAAATTGTTTCCAAAAATATATGTATGCATCTGTATTTTCCATACATCCTGTCTATCATAGTTGATCATGTCTCGACCTTGAGACTTCTTTGCCTCTCCTGCCATTTCATTCACAGTTTCGTAAACCACCATGTATACTCCTTTCATATATTTTGGAAGCCACTCTATCGCACATGGATCCCATCTGCTCATATGTCAATACAGAAGTTGGTTAGTTGTTGTAGATGCATTATAGTAGCAAGAAAATATTCTTGTAAAATTCCTTCACCACTAGTGCCTCTTTATTGTCATCGTGAAGAGTTTGAGCTCGTCCATTGTTCGGAATGTGTCATAGATATCGTCAAGAACCGTGATAAGATGACACATTTTGGCAAAGCTGAGTCGAAATGCAGAATGTTTAGGATCAATGTCAATGCAAGAAGACAAAGTGTAATATTCCATGTGACAATGCCGAACAAAGGTCATTTGAGAGAAACCTGAATCTTTCCACCATATACACACAAAATCCATAGATTTTTTGTTATTGAAAATTAGATGTCATTAGACCACTCAAGTGTGAATTTGTGCATGAATAAAATATACTCCAATGAGACAACTCATCACCTGGAGAGATGTTTTAACTCTCTCTCTTGTAAGGAGTGAAATATATTGAACTCCAATTTTGCAAGTTCTAAAATTTTCTCTACATTCAGATATGGCATCCTGAAAACAAAAAAACCCACTATAGTTAATTGGAAATACTATCTAGAAACTAACGTATTAAAAAGAACAATTATTTGTTACATTTAAGGAATCAGCAAAAATACAAATAAATTATATATATAACCAAAACCCTCCTACCCCAATACCTTCTTCCACTTACTCTCAAAACTCTAAATTTACTCTCCCTTCTATCCCTAGCCCAAATCAATGGTGTCACTTCCAACAAACACACATCCACACATATTATCATGTTTTCAAATGTCAAGATACATTCTTAGCATTGTTTATCAATCAATGCTACTCTACATATAAAGACTCAATGATAGATCCTTTCCCTCCCTTATCCTCCCATAGATCCTTTCCCTCCCTTATCCTTTCTCTAACTTCTTTTTAACTTATAATTACCAAATTAAAGACCAACTATTCACTATCATACTTGACAATGGTAGTCAAAAGAATCTAACCTCTAGCAACTTTGTGTAGAATTTATAACTTCCCACTACCCCTTGGCTCTCCATATTATCTTAATTGGATATAGAAACATGGTCCTCTCCTACTACTTAACCAACAATGAGCAATCTTGTTTTCATTGCATCCTTCATAGATATCATCTATTGTGACATCTCAACGCTTGATTGTTTCTATCTCAACATTGGTCTACCATACCAACAACATTGTTAGGCTCTTTATAACACTCACCATAATACCTTTACTCTATACAAATATGATAAACCATATAAATTACCTACAACTACTAGGAATCTCCTTTAATTTTTATTTCCCTTTCTCAAACTGGTGTAGTTCACCAACTCAACATACCTAAATGTCACATCTTACATATTCTTCCTCACACTACTACTACAACACCTCCTTTTCTTAACCCTCTTCCTCACACTACTACTAACACCGCCACTTTCCACATTTACTTTTTCTTAATCCTCTTCCTACATGAATTATTCAACATTTGTTTGAAGAAGAGAGACATATTAAACCATAGATAAAACCCCATACTATGTATAAAATACCTTATTAAATATTAAATATTAAGTTATTGCATTTCTAGTATTATATATCCTACAACTACTATATATATATATATATATATATATAACTGAAATCCATTCCCCACAAAATTCTCTTCAAGCGTGAAAGTTTCCAGAACCCGAATTCCCAAAGCTCTGAAGTCACAAAGCTTCAATGAAAAAAGTTCCACAGTGAGTGTCAGTCGTTGGATGTTGGGTAGACGTGGACCGTTGATCCACCCTACTTCGTGAGTTAGTTAATTCAGAACTCTGAGAGTCTATTGTGATGTATTATTAAGACTTCGTAACCTGAAGTCCTGATTAAGCACCTATCGATATAGCGCTTGGTCACAGCCTGTGGTCGTAGGGGTTGGGGCTAAGAGAAAAGGATAAGGCCTAAAATTGTTACAGAGCTGAGAAGAGCTCAGAAAATTCATGAAATCTGAATGTTTCTTAAAACAGATCCAGTTTATTAATTCTATGGGATTTTTTAAGGAATGATGTCCTGACAAATTATGGTTGACGGCATGTTGTGTTTGCAGAGTTCAATGAGTGTCAGGACCAAAGTGAATTGACACTGAGTGCAAAGGAATGGAGGAAGCACAGAATGCTTCCAGTTCATAGAATGAAGCTAAAGGGATGGATGTCCATTTGGGAGTAGAAGGCTTGAACTCCAATGGGCATGGAGAAGAGATAGATAATGAAGGGCGTATGATGAAAATCATTGAAATATTGCAGAAAGATGCCCAAAATCACCGAGAAGATAGCAGAAAGCTCATGAAAGCTAAGGAAAAATAGGGAGAATTCAACTTAAATTTGATGAATATTTTGGAGAGAATAGAAAAGAAGTTGGATAAGGAGACTGACTCAAGAAAAATAGGGAGTCGCAAGACCCCTTAGAAGAAAATAAGATCAAGAAGCATTAGGAGGCATCATCGCCACTCCCCAAAGTAGTCCAATAAGGAGGCACACAATAGTTCAAGCCCATATCCTACCAGAAAGCATAGGAGATCTGGATTGGATGAGCTGAAGGGAGAAATGAACAAGATTAAGCCTCCCACATTTGATGGAGAACAGAAGAAGGAGGAAGATGTTGAAACATGTTTGCTTGGGATGAGGAAATATTTCCAACTGCAGAATTATTCCTCTCATGCAGAAGGAAGAATTGCAATGTATCAACTGAAGGGAAAGACATCCATGTGGTGGGATCATCTTGTGAAAGTGCAGTATATTAGAGAGAAATATGTTACTTGGAAAGAATTCAAGAAGTATTTTGAAAAGAAATACTTGACTAAAATATACTATGACAAAAACATGAAAGAGTTCTTTGAACTCAAGTTGGGCAGCATGTCCATTGATGAATACGAATGATGGTTCTTGGAATTGTTGAAATATGTTCCCTTCATCAAGGATGAGACTGTCAAAATTAAAAGGTATCTGAGTGCACTACCACCTTCCATTGGGGACAATATTCAGCATGATGACCCAAAAATTAGGGAAGAAACGATAAGAAGAGAGAAATTCTTATGTGAGAAACAAAGAGAAAATCCCACTTTTTGGAAGGCTTGGGATGACCAGAAGAAGTTCAATAAAGAGGAAAGGCAGAAGGGAAACAAACCTCCCTTTTTCAGAAACATTCCTCAAGGACATCCATTGTTTAGAGAGTTGATAACGATTGACGTAGGGGGACAAAGGCCAAGGCAGATGCCCATTCAGTGTTGGGGTTGTCAGGGAAACCAAAAATACAGAGACTGTCCTCACAAAAATGGAAAAGTGAGAGTTGTCCATAATGTTTAGCAAGATGAAATAGTGGAGGACATGGGCAATAGAGTACCCAAGATCTACACAGCACTGGACAACAAGCAAGCAAAATATCAGTCGCACATGATTGAAGTTGAAGGTATGATCAATAACCATGCCTTTACTATTTTAATTGATTCAGGGGATAGTCATAGTTATATAGATCCTAGAGTGGTGGAAAGTTTGCAATTTCCAAGAAGCAAGAATGAGAAATCTTGGTTGGTGCAGCTGGATACAGGAGCCAAGAGGAAAGTTGTTGAGTCATTTAAATTATGTCCAGTGGACATGAATGGACTAAGTACTAAGGAAGACCTTAATATCTTTCCTTTAGGTTATTATGATTGCCTAATTGGTATGGACTGGTTGGACCAGTACCACGCCATCTTAGATTGTCGTAACAAGGCATTCACTTGCCTGAATGAATAACGAAACCCAAGGAAAGTGCAGGGAATTCCAAGGGCAGTCACTGTCAGAGAAATCTCAACAATGCAGTTGAAGAAGTGTTGCAGGAAAGGTTGTCAAGTATTTGCAGCCCATGTGGAGGAAACACCTAAGGATAAGGTGTCAAATATTGAAGATCATGTAGTACTAAAAGATTTTGAAGATGTATTCCAGGAATTACTTGGACTACCCCCAAAGAGAGATATGGACTTATCTATAAACTTCATGCCTAGAGGAGCTCTAGTGTCGAAAGCTCCTTACAGAATGAGTACGCCAGAGATGAAAGAACTGCAGTTGCAACTTAAAGAGTTGTTGAAGAAGGGGTATATACGCCCAATTGTGTCACCTTGGGGAGCCCCGATCTTGTTCATGAAGAAGAAGGATGGGATGTTGAGATTGTGCATCAATTTCATATAGTTAAACAAAGTGATTGTTAAGAACAAGTATCCTCTGTCGTGGATCAATGATATCTTTGACCAATTGAACGATGCTAAGATATTTTTGAAAATGTATCTTAGATCAGGATATCACCAGGTAAGAATAAAGGATGAAGACATTGGAAAGACCACCTTCAGAACAAGGTATGGTCACTATGAATTCATAGTGGGGCCATTTGGGTTGTCGAATGCACCCGTTGTTTTTATGTGCCTAATGAATGGTGTATTCAGAGACTAACTAGAAAATTTTGTCATAGTCTTTTTGGATGACAGCCTGGTGTATTCCAAGTCGGAGGAAGAACATGAACAACATCTAATGATGGTGTGGTAGGTGTTAAGAGAGCACCAGCTTTATGCCAAATTGAGCAAGTGCTCATTTTATCAAAAGCAGATCCATTACTTGGGTCATATCATTTCAAAGGATGGGATAGTTGTGGATCCTGAGAAGATAGAATCCAACAGAGAATGGTCAGTGCCTAAGAATGTGACAGAAGTCAGATCCTTTATGGGTCTAGATAGCTATTACAGAAGGTTCATTGCAGGATTCTCAAGGATAGCTCACCCCATCACTTCCTTGCAAAGGAAGGAGAAGAAGTTTCAGTGGACGAAAGATTGTGAGAGAAGCTTCCAACAATTGAAGCAGTTGTTAACCAGTGCTCCAATCCTGAGGATTGCAGATCTGAATGAGGATTTCGTGGTTTTCACAGATGCATGCAAAGAAGGATTGGGAGGAGTCCTCAACCAGAATGGGTTTGTCATATGTTATGAATCCAGAAAATTGAAAGAGCATGAAAAGAACTATGCCACTCATGATTTGGAATTGGCATCCATAGTCCACACTATGAAGAAATGGAGGAATTACCTCATGTGAAGGAGTTTTGAACTGAGGATAGACCATAACGGTCTGAGGTATTTGTTTGATCAGCGAAACTTGAATGCTAGGTAGAGTAGGTGGTTGGAGTTCCTTTGTGAGTATGACTTTGATATTAGGCATATCAAAGGAAAATAGAACAAAGTGGTTGATGCACTCAACAGGAGAGTGCACGAACAACATGCTACAACCATTAGTATGTACCAAACTGACATTAAAAGCAAAATTTTGGAAGCTGCAAATGCATATTTGTAGTAGAGGGATTTGGTAACAAAGCTACAACAAGGTAAGATGTCATAGAAAGTGGAAAATTATAAATTGGAAACTGACGGAACACTTATGTACAAGAACAAAATTTATGTACCTAACGTCCAGGAATTGAAACTTATGATTTTGAAAGAAATGCATAATGTGCCTTATGATCGGCACCCTGGATATCAGAAAACTATGGCAGCAGTCAAGAGCCATTAATTTTGCCCAGGTATGAAGAAATAAATTGTAGATTACATCGCTAGATGTATGGAGTGTCAGAAGGTTAAAGTTGAGCACAGGCACCCAACAGGGTTGTTGCAACCTTTACCCATTCTTGAGTGGAAGTAGGAGGTAGTGACAATGGATTTCATCATAGGATTTCCCAGAACTGGCAAGCAGCATGATTCAATCACGGTGGTTGTGGACAAGCTTACGAAAGCTACCCATTTTATTCCATTAAAGACTACTCACAAGGTAGCTAACATTGCTAATATTTTTATGAGGGAAATAACATGATTGCATGGTATTCTCAAGACAATTGTGTCTGACAGGGACCCAAAATTTACCTCAAAGTTTTGGAAGGGGTTGTTCAAAGGATTTAGAACAAATCTAAACTTCAACACTGCTTATCATCCTGAGTCTGATGGGCAAGCAGAGAAGGTGAACCGAGTGATAGAAGATATGCTAAGGATGTATGTGATGGACAAACGATCTAAATGGGAAGACTACCTACACTTGGTAGAATTCGTCTACAACAATGTGTATCAAGCATCGTTGAATATGAGCCCATTTGAAGCACTTTATGGTAGAAAGTGCAATACTCCAGTAAGATGGGATAATCCAACTGATAGAGCAGTAGTTGGGCCAGAGTTTCTTAAGGAAATGGAAGAGAAAATGTTGAATATTAAGCAGAATTTGAAATCTTCCCAAGACAGGCAGAAGAGTTATGCCGATAAGAACAAAACCCACCGAGAGTTTAAAGTGGGTGATCGTGTTTTCTTGAAAGTAAAAGCCAACAAAAGTTCCCTGAGGCTGGGAAACTGTTCAAAGTTGGCAGCCAGATTTTGTGGACCATTTGAAATCCTAGAAAGGATTGGACCAGTTGCATATATGCTTGCATTACCTGCATCCATGACTGTACATATTTCATTCATGAAGAAATATATACCTGATGCTAATCATGTAATCGATTGGAATGTGATTCAGGTGGAGCAAGAAGGCGTCTTGCAAGTGCATCTTGTGCGCATATTAGACTGGAAGAGAAAACATCTCAGGAATCGAGCCATTGGGCTTGTAAAGGTCTAGTGGGCCTGGTATAGTCTTGAGGATGCAACATGGGAACATGAAGATGCTATGCGAGAAAAGTACCTACATATTTTTGAAGATTTTGGAAATCTTGTTGATGTTGTGTAAAGAGTTGCACTGAGGATAGTGCAAAAATAAGGGGAGGGGATTGTAATAAAATAAGGCCGAGCCCCTGCTAGATTGTGATTTTGTTTATAGGCTGGTGAGATGAGTGGTTATAAGCTAAGAGACTTATGTGTTTATTAGGATGGTGAGACAGATGCCAAGGCCAATGAGCCTGACTTTGTATATGTAAATATGCAGATCATTAATAAAATATAAACATCGCTACATGAAGATCAACCACGAAGAAAGAGTGATTGGGGACTAATATTCCACAAGGTGGGTGAGGGAAAGGGGGTTGACAGATTGGAAAGAGGGTCTAAGCTTAGGGGGCTTAAGTCCTTGAGAATAATAATTTTTTATTATTCCAAATCTGTGTGAAAGACATGTTTTTATCCTAAGTCCTAGGAGAGGCAATGTGTGCAAAAGGGAATGCATGCATCTATAGGAAGACAAGTGTTGACCTGGGTGCATGTAGTTAAAAGATGAAGCATCAGCTGTGTTGGGGTTCATTGGTCATTCTTCCCCATCCTCCATCTGAAACTGTCGAACCTCTGTGGTCAACCTCTCCCCCTCACGCACCTCTGAAATCGATAATTTGTGATTCCAACTACACTGGAGTTCGCTTGCCATTCTCGATTCTTGTGAATTTCATCTGGCCTCTATGTTTTGACCTCGACATACCCATGCATACCTGAGTAATCACCCAATGGGAGGGAAAACCGACCTGTGTCATCCTTGAACCCAACATATCCGATGTTGCAGAGAGCCAAGTTCGTACTTGGACCATTTGGGTCATTACCTTATGTTCTCTTGAGTTGTTTGACCAGTTACCATTGTAGTCATCCACATCTTGTTGGAACTGAGTTGAAAGGGGATGAAGAGGCGGGTTTCCAGGCTCGTGGTAGAAGAGGCAAGTTGTCAGGTCTGTGAGAAGCTCTCTTCAGGTGAGAGAGTTTGTTGGGAAGTGGTTTTCTCCCAAAGAGAGTCTAGCACAAGCTACAGAGCTTTGAGAATTCTTGATCCAACCTGTTGTCGAGACCCTGAGAGGGAGGTGAAGCAGCCCATGGATTGTGTGACAGTGAAGATGTATACTCCTGGGTGGAATAGTCATGTGGGGAATGAGAGTCCGTGAGTAGTGGGCATAAGAAGGCTCCTGGAGAGAATCCTTCCAGTTGCACTATGTAGTTTTCCTGTAACCTCAGCCTAGTCTAGGATTCCCTTGCCTTGGGTGGAGCTTAGTCCCAGCTCAGGGGTGGCCCACTACTGAGCATGATGAACAACGTGGTCTAAGGCTGGGAGGTTCGTGGAAGGTCTACACATAGTTGATGTTGTTACTCCAGTTGAAAAGATAAGTATTATTAATGTGCTTAATTTTTATGTTATGCATGTCTGTGATGCTTGAATGTTATCATGTATTTCATTATGTATATGAATTATTGTCTATTACATTTGAATCTGTATGGTAGCAGAAACTTTGTGTTATGTGTTTTATTTTGATTAAAATGCATGTTAGATATATCTATGTATGTATGTATTTCCGTGTGGTATCATTGCCCAGCCTGTTGGTGATCGGGGATGTTATAGGTTTACCCCATACCATAGAGTGATTTTCCTCGTAAAAAATCCTAACATATATGAGACATATTTGTTGTAGCCTTGAATGTTTCGAGAAACATTTCTAATTCCTAGTGGGGTTCCTTTAGTAAATTATGGGGAGGGTAATGGAATTTTTATTATCACCATCTTTATGCATTAGGGATAATTCTCTAACATTCATTGTAGTGGTCATTTTAAATAGTTTTAGAGATAAACTGAATAATAAAATATCCTCAATAAGGATAATGGACATGGTTGTCTATATAAAAAAATTCTTTAGTTATGTGTTTTCATGGATCTCAATAAATCCAAAACCATATATGGCTCTCTTTGGGGACCTTGTAGTATTTTGATAGAATTCTCTCCCTTTGGAAAACCCAACAAGGTCCGCAACAATTTCTTCATTCCTAATGCCATGTGCAATACCTACCGAATGTGTTTGGGAGTGCTTGGGAGTTTAAATGGCATTAATTCTCGTGATTGAGCATGGTATGCAATATGAATGCAAGATACAATCCTAGTCCCTCATATTATACATAGAATAAATCCTCTTTTATATGGATATCTACAAAAAGGTACAATTCTAAATTGTGCTTTATATCATGGTTTTTAACACTTTGGAATTAATTAAAAAAAAAGAGAGAAATGTAGTTTTTTTTTATGGAAAATTATTTGTTTTTTAAGGGAAAGTTGAACTCTCAATATTTAAAATTTTAATGAGACTTAATAATAAAATGAGCAGCTTATTATTTAATACTTAATTGAATTACTCTGAATATCTCAACAAAACATAATGCATTTGAAATTCTCAAATATACATATTGTTAACTTTTATGTATATACATATTATTAACATTTTCAATAATGTGTATTTAATTTACTCATATTATTTGAAACACAATTGTTTTACATATTTTCATTTCAAATTTGATCAGAGTGTAGGTTTCTAGAGAGTTTCAAATACATATACATATAAATTATACTCGTGAGATCGAAATATATGTGCCATGGGCTTCAACATTTTCTGAAGTCTCAAATAGAAGCTTTGTATATACCTCAAAAAGTTTTTTTTTTCCTTTGAATGGAGAAATTGAATATACAAAACAAAGATTCCACAAAGGTGCACCTTATCAGTTCCATTTGCAACCTATAGCATTAGATACATCTTATCGAGAATATACTCGTACAAGAAACCACATACGGTTAACACTTTGGATCGGATGTGTGGTTAGAGAGGAATGGGCTCAAGGACCATCGTGATGACCAAATTCTTTATTTCATTGTTGGTGACATTGTAGCCATCTCTGTAATTGTAACCGTGATGGACATCTCTTGTGATTTCAAAATCATGTTTCTTGGAAGAGACAAGAACATTGTTTTCTAGTTTGAGATGCTCCCAATTGAATTCTTTCATTAGCTCATTGACCATGGCATGGATGTGATTGAGAGCATCTTCCTCTGTTGCTCCAGGATTATCATTCATATAACAAGATATACAAGAAGCTTCTTCTCCAAAGGCCCTTTCTTCCTGCATTCACCATGCTATTCCAATGTCAATATCGTCATTTTCTAAACCTAGTACAAAATCAATTGAGCAATGCAATGTAAAAAAATTTCTATTTGCATTAAGTTTGATATAGGAAATACATGGTAGCAGTGAGTGTCACCTTTAAGTCAAAGGATTCCAGATGCCAAGCCATTGAAACTTGATGGAAAGATAATTTCCTGCAAGATGTGGTAAGGAAGGGGTACGTCTAGCATGAGGATGGGTTGCAATACAAATATTTGATAACCGAAACTAAATTTTTCATTCTCATAGTACTCCTCAAATGTTGGCAGACAACCACTGGATATCCACTCTACTTATTTCATATATGAATCAATATAGGCCTCCCACTGCACATCTAAAGAAACTATTCACCAAGAAGGGAATTGAAATACTTGACCAAGTCAATGCAATCAAAGAAAAAAAAAATTCCAAAAATATATGTATGCATCTGTATTTTCCACCCATCTGATACATTTACATGGAAAAATGATTCACTATGATACAAAGATTGCTTATATTTATTTAAGAAATCCCAACTCAAACAAAAGGTACTATTGGAATTGCACACCTCTCCAGTAAGAGGGCACTTGGGATTTATTAAAACCTACCATATGGTCAAGAAGGAATTTTTTTGGGATGGCCTTAAAATTGATGTTCAAAGGTTTGTGGCAGAATGTTTGGTTTTCCAACAAAATAAGGTGGAAACAATTAAGACCCCAGGTCTTTTACAACCATTAGCCATCCCAAGTCAATGTTGGGACGAGGTTTCCATGGATTTCATCACAGGGTTACCAAAGTCTGAAGGAAAGAGTGTCATCATGGTGATTGTTGATAAACTGACCAAGTACGCACACTTTTGTGAACTCTCTCATCCCTTCAAAGTTAGTACAGTTTCCACCACATTCATGGAGACAGTTCAAAAGATACATGGTGGCCCAAAGATTATTGTAAGTGACAGAGATCCCATCTTCGCTGGACATTTTTGGACAGAATTATTTTCTTGTTTGGGTACTCAATTGGCTCATAGCTCATCCTATCATCCTCAATCTAATGGACAAACCAAGAAAGTGAACAAATGTATGGAAGGCTACCTTCGTTTCTTTGTCTCTAATAAACAAACACAATGGTTCAAATGGTTACCCTTGGCAAAATGGTGGTATAACACTTTCTTTCATACTGCAACAAAAATGACACCATTTATGGCACTCTATGGATACGACCCTCCTTCCATCACTTCTTCTCTAAAAGAAAAATATAAGGTTCAAGCAGTGGAATATCACATCGAACATCAACAAAAAGTTCTCCAAATATTAAAGGACAACCTAACCATGGAACAAAATCGCATGAAACAACAAGCAGATCAACATCATAGTGAAAGAAGTTTTAAAGTAGCAGATTAGGTGTTTTTAAGACTACAACCATACAAACATATGTCCCTCAAGCAAGCCAAGAAGGATAATAAATCACATTCATCCCTTGCTTCTATTATCCAATCAGGTTGGATGATCGAGATAGCATAGAGAAAGGCCTCAACATCTTCATGCTTTCTTGAGAGTGCATCTTCCACAACATTTTTCTTCCCTTTTTTATAAACGATTTCAAAATCATAACCCAATATCTTGGTTACCCATTTGTGTTGTTCTTCTGAAGATAGTCTTTGTTCCAAGAAGTATTTAATACTATCATGATCTGTTTTGACCTTTAAGTGCCTACCTATTAGGTAAGGACGCAATTTCTTCAATGCATGTATTATTTCCATCATTTCCTTCTCATAAATGGGTTTGTGTAAGTCCTTTCCCTTGAGTGGTCGACTTTCAAAATCTGGGGGCCTTCCTTTAGGACAACACCAATTCCATTTCACGAGGCATCACATTCCACAATAAAGGTTTTTGTGAAGTCTGGAGTGGTCAAGATAGGATCTTTACACATCACATCTTTAAGTTGTTCAAAAGCTTTAGTTGCCTCTGGAGTCCATGAAAATCCTTTAAGATTCTTCAATGTTTTGAGAATCGACCAGTACATCATTGCCTTAATCTTGTTAGGGTCTACCTTGACACCTTCATGAGATACAATATGACCCAAGTACTCTACCTCCTTCACTCCAAAGAAACATTTGGATGGTTTGGCATATAGGTGTTGCTCCTTTAGTAGTTGTAGCACGTTGTCAACATGTCGCACATGATCCTCCCAAGACTCTTTATAGATTAGTATATCATCAAAAAATACTAACACAAATTTTCGAAGGAAGGGCTTGAAAATGGAATTCATCAACTCTTGGAATGTGGAAGGTGCATTTCTAAGGCCAAAAGGCATGGCCGAAAATTCATAATGGTCTTCATGAGTTTGGAATGTTGTTTTTGAGATATCTTCTTCCTTCATTCTAATCTGGTGATACCCTGAACGGAGATCCAACTTTGTGAAATAGATTGCTCCATGTAGTTCATCTAACAATTCATCAATGACGGGAATTGGAAACTTATCTTTAATAGTGATCTTGTTGATCTCTCTATAATCTGGACACATATGCCATGATCCATCTTTCTTGAATACCATTACCACCGGTGCAGAGTAAGAACTTTGGCTAGGTATAATAATGCCAACCTCTAACATTTCTTCAACCATGTGCTCAATTTCACTCTTCTGGGAATAAGGGTATATATATGGCCTGATGTTAGGAGGAACAATCCCAGGAATTAGGTGAATATCATGATCATGATTTCGAGTGGGTGGAAGACCTTTGGGAATATCTTCAAATACTTTGGAATGCTTATCAATGATCCCTTGGAGATCTAGAGGAATAGATGGCTTAGATTTTTTACCATCTAGTGAGCATAGTTGTGCAATAACACCTTGATGCCCCTTTTTCAATAATTTTGTCATGCCATTAGAGCTTATCACCTTACCGGATTTCCCTGTGATACCTCTTAACTCAATTTCTTTTCCTTCCAATGAAAATTTCATGAAAAGTTATTGAAAATTAAAAGCCATCGGTCCTAATGATTGTAACCGTTGGATTCCTAGTACAACATCAACACCAACCATGGGTATAGAAATCATTGGACTATTCCTTACATATTACCCCATAGTAAGATTGATCTTATTGCATTTTCTTGAACAATTGATAGTTCCTCCATCTGCAATCATTACTTAAAACTTTGGCGCTGGATATACAAAGCAATTGAGAGCTTTGGCTAATTTATAGTGAATGAAATTATGAGCACTACCAGAATCAATTAGGACTATTACCTTTTTCTTTTTGATATATCCTTTGATCTTGAGGGTTTGAGGAGTGCTAATTCCAACCAGTGCATTACACGATATCATGGGAGTCAAATCTTCAGACGAAATTGCTTCTACGTTTTCATCTTGAGATGGTTCTTGTTCTTGTTCTTGTTCTTGTTCTTCTTCCTCTTCACAATCTATGTAGAATAATTTCTTCTCACCACACTTATTTCCCTTACTGTACTTGCTTTTTTTGAACACACCTACCATAGCTAGAGGGGGGGTGAATGAGTGTGGGGCTATTTTTCCCAAAACTTCCCTCTTTGCATAAAACTCCTTAGTTAACATTCAACATTTATTCATTACCCATTGTTTTCATTTCTAACCAGTTAAATGTGAACATATATCAGCAGCATATATCAGCAACACATATCATCAATAAGTCATCACCACAAGGAACACAAAGAACACAAGATGTATGTACAATTTTTCTTTTTATTATGGACAATAATCCAGGGTTTATCAGCAACAACTGAATAGAGTACAACTCTACAAGAGAACTAGCTCTATAATGCAAGACTCAGCTTACACCCTCAGCACCAACTGAGATGAGGAAACAATCCTCAACAAATATCAATCTATCAACAGGTATGCGACCTATCAGTAGTGCAACCTGCATGTGTACGTTCCCTGGCTCACTACAGCCCACGTGTGCACGTGGCCAGTGTATAATGCAACATGAGTATGCTTCTGAGCAACTAGGGTTTTGATTTTCTTCACATGCTCAGATCCTCTCCAACCTGCAATCTCTTTCTCTTCTGTCTTCCACTATCCAAACTGACCCACAGCCATTCACAACATCTCCAAGCTCTCCAATAGCTTGCTCATGCTCCACAATAGATAAATATTAATGTTATCTCAAACATGTATAAGCATATAGTATACCATAGCAATCATGTCATCACTGAATGACAAGAGTACTGATCACTCCATCAACCAAATCAACCAAACTAAAACACATCATATAAGCCATACCAAGAATTCCCTAAGCATTCCCATCACATCAAACAATAGTATTCATACAGACAATAATGTAATCATACGAGTGTCTCAGCAATAGATCCGAGGCCATAGAATGCAGATCTGGAACCTGCCTAATCATCC
Source organism: Picea mariana (assembly GCA_032191745.1). Taxonomy (NCBI): domain Eukaryota; kingdom Viridiplantae; phylum Streptophyta; class Pinopsida; order Pinales; family Pinaceae; genus Picea; species Picea mariana. The sequence goes on along the minus strand of JASDQU010099781.1, from coordinate 20,364 downwards.
AAAATATTGGCACCATCTCAAACACAAGTCTTGACCATTCTATCCACCATACGCTCCATGTCTTTAGACATCCCGCATATACCTTAATGTATATGCACCCTAAGCACAAACAACCCACGTATACCTCAGAAACTAGGGTTTCTGAAGTTTCAAGAATTTTGTCATCAAGATATTCGACATTGTCGAAACTTTGATGCATCGATGAGATCCTCCTCTCTCTCTCTTCCTCGGAATAGATCTTCAATCATGCTCAAGAGATCCACACCAATAATATGCTCTCACAAGAAGATCTCCATCAATACTCCAAAAGATATTCACAAGAAGATCTCCATTGATCCACAAAAAGGATGATCTATAAGAGACCATAGCTATCTTATTTATATTTTCATCCTCTAGGTCACTTAATCCATTTTTAGGTTACTTAACCCATTTCTAGGTCACTTAACCTATTTTCCATATTTTAGGGTTAAGCACTTTCCATGAATAGAAAGTTCTCCAATACTTTATCATTTAAATATTCATTCTTGATTTTTTCACTTGTCTGTATTATTTAAATAATCCATATTGATTTTCTCACTTTACTTTATCATTTAAATAATGATTTCTTCTTTTCAATCACTTTGACTTCTTTGACCTTGGGGGCTTCAGGCCTTCATATGGGGGTCCTCCAACTTTATAAGGCCATAACTCTCAAAACGTGAGGAGTTATGTGACATTCCACATACCAACGGAAATGGAACAACAAGCACTATCCATCTAGGATAGTTTCACCAACAACTTCATTGATCTTCATCTCATTATTCCATATACATGCATGGGTCCTCCAACCATTCTTTTAGGATAACTCAATCCGCAAAGTGTCTTCCCATGAGGGCTTTCACCATAAGGGGACCACTTTGTAGTTCATCCATTTGTGCACCTTATCAATCATGATAAGACAATAATGAGTCATCTTTTCATCAAACAAAATATTCATCATCATGAATCAATGACAACTCATTGATCCATCTTCATCTATGCATCATATCAATCATCCATCTTGATAAATTGGTTTCTACTTTGACATATATCATTCTCATCGAGTACAATACATATACATTATTCATCAATCATCAATCAATCAATTACTTCACATCAATTAATGACATCAATCAATTAAACCATTTACATCAATGACATATGATCCAACAATCTCCCAAATAATCAAACCATTGGCATTAATGACAACATGATCCAACAATCTTCCCCTTTGGCATTGATGGCAATACCAACATTGATGTCAACACCAATTACCAATTATTGATGTCAACATGTAGATAAGGCATGCTCTACATCAATAGTTAATGTGACTATCTCTCCCCATCAATAAACATCAATCACATCAATGTGATTAACTCTCGCCCTTTGACATCAATGGCAAAGGGCCATTCTCTTCTTGGGGCTGCTCCCCCTTCTTGCATTCTCCTTGGGGCTTCTCCCCCTATCTGAATGCCTTTGATCTTCCTCTGAATAAACTCTCCCCTTTTGAACAAGGGATATCACTCCGATGTAATGCTAAATATACATCAAACATACTCCCCCTGTGACCATTCCTCCTCCTAGAATTATGCCTCTGTTCTCTTTCTTCAAATATAGGGCTCTTTTCTAGGTATGCATCTGATAAATATCTCCTCCTAGAATAATGGGAAGAAGAATGACTCCCCCTAAGGGTATGTCTCCCCCTATCTTCTCTGCAAGATGAACAATATGCTATTGTATGACGATCCTTGGACCTGTTCATGCATCAAACTTGTGTCATACCATACATCATGAAACAAACGATATGTCACCAATGAAATAGAGAATCATGAACAATATATCAACCACGTACATCACGTACCAAAATGTTCCCACTATGCACAACACTCATGTACATCAACCATGTACATCAACAATGTGCCAAAAGATATCATCCATGAATTGTATCCACCATATGCCAACATGTGCATCTACAATATGCCAACATGTGCATCTACCTACCATGTGCATCTATAAATATGCTAAACAAATACTATACATGAGTGTACCATCATGCATCATTACTTGTACCAAGAAAGTATATCAACCATGCATCAACAAGCTATGACTCCCAAAGGTGTACAACTCAGCTCACCAACTACGTGTCCCAATATGTAGTCCAACCACATGCAAAATGCATGCACCATGATATCCAACAATACCATATGCTTCCAATAATACATCATAAGATATATCAATGAAACTTCAATTATGTACCAGCCATGTACCCCAACAGATTATTTTACATAATCCAATAGATGAGCATTTGATCAAAATCAATCCATACTCATGGGTTAGTGCCATGCACCCAAGATTTATTTTATATCATAACCTTGCATGATCTAACTTAGAACCAAGAAAACCTGCAGCAAAAAGTGTTAGAACCTGCAAAAAACAATGTCATACCCTACAACACAGAGTTATGACATCACATCAAGCTGCAACCCATGTGCATTGTCTTTTTCCCAAGGCTTTACCACATATATGTGGCCTTCTGCACAACAGATCCCATGTGTACATGACCTATGCAAGGTCAGCCAACGTATGTATGTGACTGTCACCACTATCACCCGCATATGCCTCAGTAGATGTCTTACTTAAGCTTCCCTTCAACCTTTCATTCTATCCTAGCTGCTATGTCTTCTTCACCCACTTCTGTAGATGACCCTTCTCCTCAAAACTTGAGCTCTGATCATCCATCTTTTCAAAGATTTCTCTCTTTCTTACTTCATTCCTTCTTCTAGCCATTCTATGTGAAGTCCTCATCATGGACTTTCTTCTTGTGTTCCATCACTCCTGGGATTTGTGGCCAAATCCACTGCAACTGTAGCATCTCATGGTGTTACAGTGAATAGCAATGTGTCCTACTTGATCACATATCCAACACCTCATGGTGTTATAAAATCTTCCATTATATCTCCTTTCATAAGATCTACACTCAAAAGATTTGTGACCATATCCATTACATGAATAACAATGCCAATGAAAAATACTTTCATACCTTTGCTTTGGTGTCCCAAGAATAGCTTCTTGATGTGTTCCTTTCTTTGTTCTTTTGAAATTTTCTTTGCCTTGTGTAGATGGTTGTTTTGCAATATTGTCTTCCTTCTTTGATGGACTTACCTCGTGCTTCTTTGAGGTTCTTGCTTCAACATGTGTATCTTCTCCTTTGTATCCAAGACCTAATTTATCACATGATGACCTTTGACTTTCCAAGATCTCATCCAATATTCGTGAGCTATTCAAGAATTTGTTTGAATTTTCTATCTTCTTTCTAAGGTCAACAATTTTAGCTTTTAACTTACAACATGACTCTTCCTTTTCATTTATTTGAATCTTCAATAGTTCTTCTATTCTTTTGGCTTCTTCAATTTGGGTCTTGAGATGGGCAATGGTTTCAAAACTTTTGCTAATCTCATCATCTACATTTATATCTTCTTTTCCATTCTTTAGTCTTGTGATATCTTCTTCCTTTTCTTCTAATTTAGAACTCTCTTCTTGTTCTTTGAGCATTCCCTTTAACTTCAAGATGTACCTTTGACTCCTCCTAAGAAACTTCTTAGTGTTATCCAAAAGATAGTTATAGTGTGTATAAAAATGATCACTCCTATACATGTATAAACCCTCTTCAATTTCCTTTTGAAGTTATAATAGATTTTATTCTATTCTTTCCATGGGATAACTATCATCAAACTTTACACAAATTGTTTCTAGATCAACTTCTTCACTTGAGAAAAATTCAACATCATCACACTTTGAATCATTTCAATCAAGAGTCTTGGGATATTCTTTACCTTCAATATCTTGTTTCTTGCCAACACAATCACATGATTTTTTTCCTTCATTTGAAATGTCTTCAAGATCTTCCTTTGTGCTATCATTACTTGATTCTTTATCTTCACTTGAAATTTTTTCAAAATCACATTTAGAAACAATGCATTCAAGATTTTTTTATGATTCTTTACCTTTGATGATCTTGATGGAGTGGTCTTCAATTTCTTCCTTCTCATTCTTGTTTTGATATATCTCCTCTAGCTTTAGCCATATATCCTTGGTGGAAGTGCATTGTCCCATGCTCTCTTTGATAGGGCTTGAGAGTCCACTAAGAATGGTCTTGAGAGCCAATGCATCATTCTTATTTCCTTCCCTTTGAGTTGCAAACTTTGACTTGTTCTTCAATGGAACCGATCCACCAATGGTTGTCTTCCAAATAGATGCTCCCATTGTCTTCAAATATAATCTCATCTCTATTATCCAAGTAGAATAGTCTTCCTCATCTAGGATTGGAACTTCATCATCCATTTGTGTGTCTATGGATCTCCTTCAAGCTTGTTAAGGCTTGTAGTGAAGGCTCTCTCTGATACCAATTGTTTGACACACCTACCACACTTAGAGGGGGGGGTGAATGAGTGTGGGGCTCTTTTTCCCAAAACTTCCCTCTTTATATAAAACTCCTTAGTTAACATTCAACATTTATTCATTACCCATTGATGTCATTTATAACCAGTTAAATGTGAACATATATCAAAAGCATATATCAACAACACATGTCATCAATAAGTCATCACCACAAGGAACAAAAAGAACACAAGATGTATGTACAATTTTTATTTTTATTATGGACAACAATCTGGGGTTTATCAGCAACAACTGAATAGAGTACAACTCTACAAGAGCACCATCTCTATAATGAAAGACTTGGTTTACACCCTCAGCACCAACTAAGATGAGGCAACAATCCTCAACAGATATTAATTTGTCAACAGGTACGCGACATGTCAGTAGTGCAGCCTGCGTGTGTACGCTCCCTGGCTCACTACAGCCCGCGTGTGCACGCGGCCAGTGTTTAATGCAACATGTGTATGCTTCTGAGAAACTAGGGTTTTGATTTGCTTGACATGCTCAGATCCTCTCCAACCTACAATCACTTTCTCTTCTATCTTCCACTATCCAAACTGACCCACAACCAGTCACAACATCTCCAAGCTCTTTAATAGCTTGCTCATGATCCATGATAGATTAATATGAATGCTATCTCAAACATGTATAAGAATCTAGTATACCATAGAAATCATGTCACCACTGAATCACAAGAGTACTGATCACTCCATCAACCAAATCAACCAAACTGAACCACATCATAAAAGCCATACCAAGAATTCCCTATGAATTCCTATCACATCAAACAATAGTATTCATAAAGGCAAGAATGTAATCATACCAGTGTCTCAGTGATAGATCTGAGGCCATAGAATGCAGATCTGGAACCTGCCTAATCATCCAAAAGCTTGGCACCAGCTCAAACACAAGTATTCACCATTCTATCCACCATACGCTCCTTGTCTTTAGACAGCCCACATATACCTTAATGTATACTCACCCTAAGCACAGACAACCCACGTATACCTCAGAAACTAGGGTTTCTGAAGTTCCAAGAATTTTGCCGTGAAGATCTCTGACATTGCTAAAACTTTGATGTGTCCATGAGATCCTCCTCTTGCTCTCTTCCTCAGAATAGATCTTCAATCATGCTCAAGAGATCCACACCAATAAGATGCTCTCACAGGAAGCTCTCCATCAATACTCCAAAATATATTCACAAGAAGATCTCCATTGATCCACAAAAAGGATGATCTACAAGAGACCATAGCTATCTTATTTATACTTTCATCCTCTAGGTCACTTAACCCATTTTTAGGTTACTTAACCCATTTCTAGGTCACTTAACCTATTTTCCATATTTTAGGGTTAAGCACTTTCCATGAATAGAAATTTCTCCAATACTTTATCATTTAAATATTCCTTCTTGATTTTTTCACTTCTCTTTATTATTTAAATAATCCATCTTGATTTTGTCACTTTACTTTATCATTTAAATAATTATTTCTTTTTTTCAATCACTTTGACTTCTTTGACCTTGGGGGCTTCAAGCCTTCATATGGGGGTCCTCCAAATTCATAAGGCCATAACTCTCAAACCGTGAGAAGTTATGTGACANTTATTATTTAAATAATCCATCTTGATTTTGTCACTTTACTTTATCATTTAAATAATTATTTCTTTTTTTCAATCACTTTGACTTCTTTGACCTTGGGGGCTTCAAGCCTTCATATGGGGGTCCTCCAAATTCATAAGGCCATAAATCTCAAACCGTGAGAAGTTATGTGACATTCCACATACCACCGGAAATGGCATGACAAGCACTATCCATCTAGTATATTTTCACCAACAACTTCATTGATCTACATCTCATTATTCCATATACAAGCATGGGTCCTCCAACCATTCTTCTAGGATAACTCAATCCGAAAAGCATCTTCCCATGAGGGATTTCACCATAAGGGTACCACTTTGGAGTTCATCCATTTGTGCACCTTATAAATCATGATAAGACAATAATGAGTCATCTTTTCATCAAACAAACTATGTATCAATGACAACTCATTGATCCATCTTCATCTATGCATCATATCAATGATCCATCTTGATCAATTGGTTTCCACTTTGAAATCTATCATTGTCATCAAGGACAATACATATACATTTTTCATCAATCTTCAGTCAATCAATTACTTGACATCAATTAATGACATCAATCAATCAAACCATTCACATCAATGACATATGATCCAACAATCTCCCAAATAATCAAACCATTGGCATCAATGAAAACATGATCCAACAATTTTCACAATTAAAGCATAAACCTTTTTCTTTTCTTTCCTCCAATTGTTTATGTGTCAATCTTGTAGGTTGAGGTGTTTTAGAAGAAGGAGCATTATTCTCTCTATAGATGTTAGGATTGGTCCTTCTAGTAGCCATAGCCATATTTTTACATTCAACATTTCTTGCCACCCTAAATGCATTCTCCAGTGATTTGGGTTCCCAAAGTTGAACCTCATGTTGAATTTTATCCTTTAAAGCTCCTATGAATACATCAATCAAGTGCTCATCTGGAATATCTGTTACCTTTATATTCAATCTTTGGAAGTTATCAATGTGCTCTGTAACTGAACCCTTTTGCTTGAGATTTATCAATTGGCTAAAGAAGGTATTGATCCTTGTATCCTCATAGTGTGCTATCATTTCTTCTGTGAAAATTGTCCAAGTGACGAGTGATTTGCAAGAAAAAATCCATCGATACCATACAAATTGATTGGGTTCTAAATACAAAGAAGCAATTCGTACCTTTTGTGTATGTGGCACATTATGTAGATCAAATAATTGCTCCATCTAAAGTATCCATGTGATTGAGTCCTTTCCATCAAACTTCCTCATATCGATATTAGGAATGTGGTTTGTCTTCAAACCAAAGTTGGATTTTATCCATTCTTGGTTCACCTTCCTTGTGTCCTCATCATGAATTTCATGGGATACATTTTCACTTTTAGGTGTCCTCTCTATTAGGAAATTTTTAAATCCTTCCATGATATCCCCTTTTAAACCCTCCATCAACTCTTGTACTTCATCTTTTGTTACTGTCTTCTTTTGTAAATCATTTATGTCCCTACGCATTTCTTCACCTTCATCAAGAGTCCATGTAGGATTGTCTGGAGGATTATTTGGTGTAGAAGTTACCTTTATGGGTGGCATGTGTTGATTAAGGTTGGTTGTCATTGATGTCAACCCTTGAAGAAAGACCCGTAGCACAAAGGTTTGGGTAATGGAACCAATAGTGTTTGATGTAAATATGACTCATTATTGTTCTGTCATGGTTGATAAGAAGTAAATATGGATGAACTCCAAAGTGGTCCCCTTATGGTGAAATCCCTCATGGGAAGACGCTTTGTGGAGTAAGAGAACCCATGCTTAATTGTGGAATAATGAGATGAAGGAAAGTGAATTTGTCAGGGAAAATATCCTAGATGGATAGTTCTTGTCATGTCATTTCCGGTGGTATGTGGAATGTCACATAATTCCTCACGGTTAGAGAGTTATGGCCATGAAAAGTTAGAGACCGCAGGTTTGGGTAATGGACCCAAGTTTGTTTGATGGGTAACGGTATGAATTATGATATATTTTTAGATAATACTATTCTATATGGATAGTGCATGTCATGCCATTTTTAGTGGTATGTAGAACGTCACATAACTCCTCACGGTTTGAGAGTTATGGCCTTACGAAGTTGGAGGACCCTCATATGTCATCTAGAAGCCCCAAAAGGTCAAAGTAATCAAAGTGGTTTAAGAGATTTTAAAAGGTAAATAATAAAGTGAAGTGATGAGCGTATTATAATTCAAAATGAATACAAAATAAATTATTTCAATAATAATTTTAATGGAGAAATTAGAAGTGGACCCAACCCTAAAATAAGGAAAGTGGGGCCAAGTGACCTAGAAGATGTTTTCAGGGAAGCTACTTGGAGAGTATAAATAAGAGGAAAGGCTCTCTCATTTGAAACACACTTGAGAATATTGAATATCTATAGGTGTCTGAGGTTTAAAAATGATATATAAGCCGAAATTCTGAGGAAAGTGAAGAAAAGAAGGCCGAAATGCAAGGAAGGACAAATTCTTTTGATGGTGCTTTCTAAGGTATGTTATTTTCAGGTCATCTCACCATTTTCACTATAAATTTTTTTCTATAATGATTCAGATCCTGAAATTGATATTCAAGAGAGAAAACATATCCAAGTATCCGTGGTTAAAAATTTAGCTTGTGGGTCGTTGTATTTTGGGAGTTACACTCTGTGGAAAATAGGGTTTGTGGCCAGTCCTGAAACTAGTCAAAATTAGGTGTTTCGGGTAAAAACATCATAACTTCCTCATAACAGATATAAATTTAGTGAGACTAAATTTTTTGGTTATGATACAGTATTTAGTATGCTTTGTAATAGTTTCAGATAATTTCATCAAATATTTTGTGCGGGGCACACTCTACAAGGTCGCTCTCTAGAATAAGCCAGAATTCAGCAAGGTTTGTCATTTTTGCTATAACTCCTTTTATGAGAGGTTCCAAGTAGTGCCACTTGGAGGAATTGCATAAAACACACTGAAGAAAATTTTATATCAGTTTCAGAGCCATATACATTACAGGTTCAAAGTTATGATTACTTCAAGTTAGGGTTGTTGACTAATCCAAAACTAGGCATGTGAGACTAAAGAAAAGTTTGATGAAAATGCTAGTCTCTTGCTGTTAAAGTTAAGGAAGGTTTGAAGGAATGTGATCAGATACACCAGGTCTATTACGGAGCTACAAATCAGATTTTGATGATGAAATTGATTAGGGCTTTTGGTTGAGGTACATGTTGAGTACATGGTTGAGACAGTAGTTGATGAGTTGGCACATACATGAGGTGTATAGTTGATGATATTGGTACATATTAACGAGTCATAGTTGATGAGTAGTTGACACATGATTGGTATTGTTCACAGTCAATCAGTCACCATGTGAGAAAAATGGAGAACGCTCTACATGTCCTGTTGGGTTCCTCAGGACAGAACATCTGTGGCAGCAAAAGGGTTAACAGAAAACACAACTAACTACAATCTATCTAACAGCTGAAAGAAAATAACAATTCAAAAATAAAAAAAAACTTCAAACATGATACAAGGGAGTCATCAAATGGTTCCATGCTTGGTCTATTAGTGAAACCAGAGCACACGCTGAAGACAGAGACAGGGGTTCCCTCTCCCTCCAGCGGAAGGTCCTTCAGAGCCCTCAACACAATGCTTTCCTTACACAATGAATAGAACTGAACTGAACTGAGTGAAAGAACTCTGGGTTAGGCTGTTGATGGATAGCTTGTCAAAGACTGATCTGTGAAACATCTGGACAGCGTAACTTTGCTTTGAATTCTCTGCTGAAATAATGAGTCTTCACGGCTATTTATAGCATTTTCCAAGCGGTCACGTAACCAGCTTCCGGTGTAAACACGGACCTGTTTAGGGTTCACTTAAACCATTAATTCGCCGAATTTGCAGAGCCGACCCTGATCTGAGGGTCAAATCATCTTGGGGGCCGGTCCATTGGCGGTCGGGAGGCCGACTTAAGCAATTAATGCGCCATATTAGCAGATGCGCAGCTTTTTGTGTGGACAGTCGCGCGTCGGGCGCGCATGCGCGCGTGATACGTTTTTGTCCCGCGCATACACGCGCGCACCCTACTACTGTAACGCGTACTTCAATTTTTGGTTACTTTGCATAGTTTTTGACCTTTCTGGAATGCTGTGAACTTAATTTAGTGCCATGAATGACTTCATCACTGTTTTGATGATGTGGAGTTCTTGTCGCCATGTGCAGACGAAATTTCAGTGATAACAGATGCCCTCTGATGGATGAGGTTAGGAGCATACGTATAGCCGAAATCCATCAATGTTTCTTCTACTGAGAATGTTGTTGTAAGGGAAAGAAATAGTGGGACCCTTCGGAGCGATCCGTTGGAGGAAAAAGGAACCCGTATCTCGACCTTCTGAGAGATGTGCAAAAAAAATATACAACTGTGTACAAACGAGGCGGGCATGCCCCATGCTCGTTTGATGTAACTCTAAAAAAAGATGACGGAAGTGTTGGTGTAGACAACTGCAGCGCCCTCAGGGGCGGTAAATGATAAAGGCAGAAGACAATTTAGCAACGGAACATACTCTGAATAACAGGCAATGATCACTGTAATAAGCAGCGACGATGATGTGGGCATTGATGGCCCTACCAAGT
>JASDQU010099780.1:1106260-1118775 GCA_032191745.1 Picea mariana | reverse complement strand
GGGTTGTAGCCTCCTTCTGGTTGTAGCCAAAGAATTGGGGAGTTGGAGCTTCCCTCAGGTTGTAGCATGAGAAACTAGGGGGTTGGAGCCTCCTTCTAGTTGCAGCTGGAAAACAAAGGAAGTTGGTGCTTCCAATGAATGTAATTCTTCAAGACATATAAGAAAAAGCATTCTGTGGTTTTCTCCCGATTTGGGTTTCCACGTAAAACACTGGTGTACTGTGTATGTGTATGATTGTTGATTTGTTCATTGCTTATTTACTCTACAGTTATTGGATAATAATGATTCATTGATATAACACTTGGATTATATGGTTAAATTTCTCTATTACTGATTCACCCCCCCTCTCAGTAATCCAACATGTTTTAGCCCATGGAATGCTTTCCTTAATTTGCAGACATAGTCTCCTTTGTGTAATTTGAATCCTTTTGGTTCATCAATATAGACTTCTTCTTGTAAGTTTCCATTGAGAAATGCTGACTTGGAATCCATTTGGTACACTTTAAATTTTCTGTAGCTGGAGAAAGCTAAGAACATACTAATTGCCTCTAATATGGCCATAGGTGCAAAGGTTTCTTCATAGTATAATCCTTCAACCTGAGCATACCCTTTACATACTAATCTTGCTTTGTTCCTGATTACTTGCCCATTCTCATTCATTTTGTTTTTATACACCCATTTAGTTCCAATGATATTTTTATTTTTTGGTCTCGAAACTAATTCCCAAGTTTGATTTTTTTCAATTTGGTCCAATTCTTCATTCATTGCATTGACCCAGTTCTCATCTTTACATGCCTCTTTGATTTATCTAGGCTCAATTTGTGACAAGAGTGTTATTTCGATTTGATACAACAATTGTCTTCTTGTGTGCACTCCATCACTCTTGTTTCCAATAATCAATTCTTCAGGATGATTCTTTTGAATTATTTTTGAGGGTGTTTTTGTGTCTCTTATTGGGGATTCTTCTCTTATCTCTTCTTATTGAATATCTTCTTCATCTTCACTAGTATCCATATCATCCTCTTCCATTTCTTCTTTATTCTCTTCTACTTCTTCTACTTGTGTACCAACTGACTCATCATCATCTTCATCTTCACTGTCAAGTATAGTTTCTTGATTTTTGGTCCTTATCATGTTTAGATCATCCACCTTGACATCTGCACTCTCAAAAATCTTGTGTAGTCTAAGATTGTATCATTTGTTTGCTTTCTTGTTAGAAGCATATCCAAGAAAAATACCTTCATCAGATCTGACATCGAATTTTCCGAGATTCTCATCAAGCCTTTTGATGTAGCACTTACTTCCAAAGACTCTGGAGTATTTTACTGATGGAGCTCTTCCAAACCATAGTTCATAAGGAGTCTTATTACTGTTAATCCTGAGCTGACCTCTGTTCAATATGTATAATTTTGTGCTTACAACTTCCCTCCAATATCCATCAGACAATTTTGCATCATTAAGCATAGTCCTTGCAGCCTCCTGAACTATTCGATTCCTTCTTTCAACAATCCCATTTTGCTGAGGTGTTCTAGCAGTAGAGAATTGTCTTTTTATTCCATGGGTTTCACAGAAGAGATCAAACTCTTTTGAAGTGAATTCACCGCCATTGTCTGATCTAAGGCATTTGATTTTTGTCTCCTTTTCATTCTCAACAAAGGTTTTAAAGGCTTTGAATTTGTTAAGTTCTTCTGATTTTTCTTTGAGAAAACATATCCAACACATTCTAGTAAAATCATCAATGAACAACATAAAGTAAGACTCTCCTTGCAAGCTCTTGGTCCTTGTAGGTCCACAAAGTTCAGTGTGAACAATCTCTAAAGGTTTTGAGGTTGAGAATTCTTTTTCTTTGAACCTTATTCTAGTTTGGTTTCCTAGTTGACAATGTCTACACATAGTATTTGATGGCTTTATGATATTTGGCAAGTTTCTTACTACACTGAGATTACTGACTTTCACTAGATTGTCAAAGTTAATATTTCCCAACCTTTTATGCCATAGCCAACTTTCATATGTTAGATTAATATGGTATTCCTCATTCAATTTTACATCTAGTATATACATGTTTTCAGGAGTTTTAGGAGCAGTACCAACCAATTTTCTTGTGTCTTCTCTCCTAATATTACATTTATGGGAATCAAAGATGCAAAAGTGCACCTGATCACAGGTTTGTATGACACTTAATAGGCTAGGTTTCATATTTTCAACAAGCAACACATTCTTGGATTTGTCTTTTCCCAAGCTCACAGTGCCTTTCCCAAGTATGTTACCTGAAGCATTGTCACCAAATGTAACCTTACCCTTTTGTTTTTTTAAGTTCATAAACTTGTCCTTGTTTCCTATCATATGTTTTGAGCACCCACTATCAACATACCAAAGATCTTCTTTATCTTGGGCTTTTAAGGAAATAAGACATTCCTTCTTTGATGTTTTTTCTTTCCAAAGATTCTTTTTCTCTCTAATGAATTTTGGTTGTTCTGAGACTTCTATTAATATTCAATTACTGACCTTATGTCCATGGTTATGACATCTGAAGCATTCTAGGTCCCCTTCTTGTAGAGGTGCAAAAGAGTTATAGTTTCTACTTTTGACTTGATTTACTGCTTGGTTATCTTTACGGTTATAATTCTTAACCCTCAAATTTTTCTTTCTATATTCTCTACAATTCATAGCCTTGTGTCCGAAATTAGAGCATGAAAAGAAATAACCAAAGAAAATATGAGGATACCTGTTTTGATAAAACTTCTTTGGTATTGTCTTATCTTCCTTGTTGATGGTTGGAAGTGGTCCTCTGGAGTTCTGATCATTAATTGTCTTCTCTTCATTTTTCTTCTTGAATGTGCTGAGGAGAGTATCTGCATATGATTTTGAGTTAACTCGAATTTATTCCTGAGAATAGCCTATTCCATTTTTATTACTTGAATCCTTTTGTGTGGTAATAATATTATCTAATATTTTAGAATTGTTTTCATATTTTGTTTGAGTGAGTTTTGCACCAAGTTCTTTTCTCGGGTGAACTATTTATGCCTCCATTCTTTCACAGGTTATTTGATTTTCTTTAAGAGACTTTTCCAGACATTCTTCGATCCTATTTGCTTCTAGGATTTGTGTTTTCAAGTTCATGAGTTTCTCCATCTCCTTTTCTTTCTTGTTTTTCCTTTTGTTCAACTACAAAACTTTTCAGTTGTCTATAGCTGGTTTTGTATTTTCTTAATTCATCCAAGGCATTGAGGAGTTCTTCTTCCATAATAACTTCTGCTTCATCTTCTTACTCTTTCTCATGTTTAATTTCCTCTACCTATATAGACTCTTCAATACCTAGAAAAAGGACTTCATCATCGTCAGATTCATCACTGTCAATGGACTCTGATGAACTGTTGTTTTCTTCTTTTGAGTAGAAATTATTTTTCCCTTTGTAATTTTTTTTCTTGTAGTTGGGTTTTTCCTTCTTCTTGTATTGTGTATTTTTGTTTTCTTCATCTTCAAGGTCCTCCTTGCGATAGGTACACTTGGCAGAAAAATGGCCAACCATGCCACAGTTAAAACATTTGAAAGGCAACTTGCATGTGTACTTCCCTGCTCCTTTCTGAAGTTTTCTAATAAAGTTAGCTTCTTCCACATCAGATTCTTCATGATGGATGGATTGAGGTTTTTGCTTCTGACTTTTGTTTTCTTGAGCACCTTGAAGGATACCTCTCCTTGTGGCAGGTTCTCATGACCTAATCTTAACTCATAGGCTGTGAGGATTCAATACAATTCATCCATGGTGAGTTTATCTAGATTTTCCTGATCTTCAAGAGAGGACACTTTAGGATTGTATAGAATAGGTAGTGTTCTTAGTACTTATTCAACTAGTTCATTGTCTGACACTTCTACTCCCAATCCTCTGATTGCATTAATAATATTATCAATTCTTTCAAAGTACTATGAGATATTCTCTTCATCCTTCATTTTCAGACCTTCATATTGTACTCTGAGAGTCTGGAGTTTGGCCCTCTTTACCTTGGAATATCCAACATATATGGTTTCCAATTTATCCCAGAGTTGTTTTGCATTATTATAGTTTAGTAATTTAGCAAGGATTTTGCTACTCAGTCCAGCTTGTAGTGTGTTTAAAGCCTTTTCATGTTCCCAAAAAAATTTCTTGTCTTCTGCTTCTATGCGAGTGGCTTTTGGAACATCATATCCCTTTTCAACTAATGTCCATACTTCCAGTCCAATGGACATCAGATAGATTTTCATTCTAACACTCCAGAAGACATAGTATTCACCATTAAATAGGGATATTTTTTATGACATCTTCAACTGTTGATCCATTCTAATTTATATTCCTCTTCAAGTGATTTAAATATTTTGTGAAGAGACCTTCTATGATACCAATTGAAGGATCAGATCCTGTCACTGAGAGGGGGGTGGGGGTGAATCAATGACACAATTATTATGTCATTTTTATTTTATTAATGCAAACAAAATTTTAACATAGTATTTTATCGTGGAACCCAAATGGGAAAACCAAAAACTCTTTTCTATTAATTGCAAAATTTTGTTTTACATGTTACATAGAAGGAAGATATTCTTCCTTTTCGATCAACACCAACTGATCAGGATGCACCCACACCCTTGTTTACCAGCACCAACTGGTAGGAGGCTACGACCCCCTGTTTAGTCAACCACAACTGACAAGGAAGCCCCAACTCCCTCTGCAGGCACTAACYTGCCCTTGCACCACCCAACCACCCTTAATTTCAGAATCTGGTAAAACTTTTGTTATCATTGACTGGATTGTATAACTGCTMTATCTCCTTCTATTCCCGATACTCAATAAGACATTGACAGGAACCTTAGAAAAAACAGTTCTTCATCTTGGACTTTGCTTTTGTTTTGATCTTTTTCACTGGAGTACAGAGACACATTATTCTCAACACTCTTATTTGTTTATATAATTTTCAAAACGATGTGAGAGTGATACACGATGTCCCTTTGTTTGGAACCATCACACCTCTTCATTTAACTCAACCATAATCACAGTTTTATCATTCTTACCAAGAATAATTTTTAGAAATTGATCACAATTATGGATCAATTTCATCCTTTTAACTCGATCCTGAATCTCTGCAATTATTTCAGAAATTGAGATCATCAGAGGCACTTATGTCAAACCATTACATGTGATCGATAACACAAAAACCACGAGCTTATAATCTTTAATGACGCTTTATATTTTTCCTTTATATCTCTTATACCATATGACCAACGACAGTGACCAGACGCTAGGCCAAACGAGTGCTTAAGCGCTTATCAATTCAATGGTCACGATTTAATCTCGTGATGAGATGAATGACAATCTGGACATCGGATCGGACGGTTCACTTCTATTTCATGAAACCAGATCAATGGTCAGGTTTGATCCTTACACCCATCCTTTTACTGCGATGACTAGGACTTAATCAAGCATTGATATGGATGGCCACCATTTACTCCGAGTGAGTGTTACGTGTAGGCAAGGTAGTGGAGTGTGACGTTGGAGCGCGGAGGTGGTATGGAAGAGTGGTTTGACGATTAGCTTGGAGGGGGGGTAGGAAGTAAGTGGTAATGAGTGAGGGGGGTCTGAGTTAACAAGAATGTGACATGTTATGAGGGCCCCACATGGGAAATACCACCAACTCGGACCCCCCTCCCCCCACCATTAAAGGCAAAAAGGTCGGGGGGCTCCGATATGCCCTATCGGCCGTAGATTTGAGCGCCCGATTATCGACTGATGAGATTAGCATGTCCTTTAAGATAAAGTGCCAAACTGTCATGTCACCGTGCATTTTCTTCATTTTGTCACCAACCATAGATCTATTTAGCAAGTGACCATCGACGGTCGATGTGGATTGTGATATTCCATGTCGATCCAAGCTCTTGCGTGCATATCAACGGTATCGATTTGATTTGATCGTTGACTAGTCTTCTGAGATTCATCGTGCCATCTCTTATGAGCTTTGATATTCATTCTCTCACCCTCCCGAGATTTAATATCTACATATCGTCCAACATCATATTTCTACATATCGTCCAACTGTTTGTCAATAACCATTATATGATGACAGAGTACCATTGATATCAATGACAGTTCGTCATACCAACTTATCATTACATCAATAATATCGACTGTTGACATCAATGACAATATATTATTGACAATATATCCAACATAGGGTTACCTACACCTTAATAATTATTTTCCCCTAGTGTTTGGTGGTTGAAGCCTTGGCTTACCAACACTTCAACTATCAACCTCTCTTGTATTTGGCTCTCCTATTATCATCCTTTCCCTTCAAAATTTTCTGCCACTTTATTGACTCCATTTTCCCTAAGAAAGCACTAGTCTAAGTCCTCCCTTGAGTAATTTATCAACACAACCTTCAAAACCTACTCTTTGAACAACATACTAACACTTTCTAACCCTAGAATAGCTTGACCTACTAACAACATTGTTGTTGTTATTAAAGTAAGATACAACCATTAGAGGCAGCATTAAAAGATCAAAAAAGAAATTGTAAAGGTTGAATTATACTTTGTCTTATGTGCTTCTGTCAAATGCATGTTATGAATTCAATGGTTAATGGTTTTCAGTCATTTTGAAGCTATTTTCAAGACATTTTATGTGAAGTATTGCTCTATAAAAATTGTTGTCATAAAATTTATGTTTACTTCATCATATTTAGAAAATTGTTTTATTTAAGAAATTCCATTGGTTTTATGAAGTGCTATCCAGTAAGTGTACTTGCAAATATATAGTTTTCTTGTTGCTTTGTTCCAGGCAGGTACACTTCTGACATATTATCTCTTCATTGGTTATTAAACTGGACTTTCTGATCAATGGTGACTTGTGAGAGGGAATCTTTACCTAGCTACTTTGAATTTTCCTTCTCAAAACCCCAGGTCACCGGGGACGTCTCCCCTGGGCCTACCACCCTAAATATAGATATACATCCTATTGAAGTGACAGTGATAGGATAGTCTCATGTTATGCCAATTCCCTTTCCATTTACCTTTTCTTCTATCAAAGTACAAATTGTGTAATAAGATGTCCTAGGTGTGGGCCAGTCAAGGATAACTTGTATCTTTTCTTGGTGTACATGTACCCCCTTCACTCCAATGATGTGTCCTATATAAAGGAACTATGGCATCCCAAATTCACATTTGGATTCATTAGCATATAAATATTTCTCCTCCATGATAGCCAAAATTTGTTCCACATGTTGAAGATGTTCCTCCCAAGTTTTTCTATAGATCAATAAATCATCAAAGAGGACTAATAAGAACTTCCTTAGCTACCTGTTGAAAAAATGATTCATGCATGATTGGAAGGTGGTTGGTGAATTATTCAACCCAAAAGGCATGACTAAAAACTCATAGTGTCCATAGTGAAACCGAAAAGCAGTCTTGGAGATATCTTGCTCCCTCATTTTTGTTTGATGATAGCCAGAACGCAAGTCAATATTTGTGAAATATACTACCCCATGGAGCTCATCCAATAGCTCATCAATCTGTGGGATGCAATATCTATTTTTTATTGTCTTCTTGTTCATATCCCTGTAGTCAATACACATGCGCATCGTCCCATATTTTTTTTTTACCAGCACTACTGAAGATGCAAAGCGACTGGAACTTGGCCTGATGTGGCCCATATCCGACAAATCCTTAATTGCCTTTTCAATTTTATCTTTATATTTATTGGGGTGCCTGTAGGGAGCAGTGATGACATGTTTCGCACCCTCCTCCAACTCTATGATGTGCTCAAACCCCCTATTTGTCGGTTCCCCTGGTGTTATAGGCTCAAAGACCTTGATGTGCGTATCCATGCTTTTCTTGATCTCTGGTGCATAGTGTGTTTCCCCCTTATTGTCTACCCTGGCTGATATTTTACATTATGTTTCATAAATGATGTCTTCCCTCTTGAATATGGCCTCCATGTGTTTTGTTGTCACCACCCTTGGTGTGTTGCCTTTCATACCCCCGAGAACCACTTTTTTTCCAATTTCTTATGTGAAAGACATTTCCATGGTTTTGTAATTTGTGGTGATTGGCCTTAATGTACTAAGCCACTATACTCCCAAGATGGTGTTGGTGTCTAGAAGGTCCATAACATAGAAATCATGTGCCAAATCATTCCTGCCCAAAGTAATTTTCATTCCTGGAATGTACCTGACACAAGGCATGGTGTGCCCCCTTGCTACCTCTACACGAAATACCTCAAACTCAATTGTCTGTATATGTCATATTTGCAATAGGGCCGAGTCAATGAAATTGTGTGAGGCACCTCCATCAATGAAAACTAATACTTTCTGCCCTTGTAGCACTCCCCTCATCCTGAAGGTGTTTATTTTTGGTACTTCTCTCATGGATTCAATTGTCACCTTCTCATTTGTTGTAAGATCGTGACTTGCATCTTCCTCTTTTGTCTGACCTGGGGTTTCTGCCTCTATGTTTTGTAGGTGGACGAAATCTTCATCCTCCTCATCATCTGAAATCACCTCAATGTAGTGTGATTTTCCCTTACCCATGCATTTGTTAGTTGGGTCCCATGGCTCCTTGTAGTGAAGCACAACTTATTCCTCCTCAATTCCCTCTTAGTGGGCTCATCCATCCGACCCCTTCCTCAGTCAAAACCCCTTGGGTCTCGTCCTCCTTGGTTCATAGGAGGTATTTGGTCTCTACCCCCTTGGTTAGGAGGTCTAGGGGTGAATCTCATCTTTGTTTTCGATCCTAGGTCCCTAGTTTTCCAAATGGCATCATGCAAGTTGGTAGGCTTAAAATCCTTGACCCAACCCCTCAAGGGTTTGATCACCCTTTTGTGAAGAGCATCATAAGTCTCTCTTGAGATACATCATGTACCATCACTTCTAGTCTCTGGAAATATTCTATGTAAACCTATGGTGATCATGTCTGTCTGAGCTGTGTGATCTCCCTAAAAGGTAGCTCTGGGTCTGCTTGGTCAAACCTGTCAATGAGCCTTTGTGTGAACTCTATATAGAACGTAATCTGATTGTGACCTGGTGTGGTCAACCCATGGTACCACAAATCATAAACCTTTCCATCCAAGTACATGGTGGAAAATTTGATAGCGTCCATCTCCCTCATGGGGTTAAGTTGTAGGTAGGTATCCAACTTCTGCACCCATGATTATGCAATCACCTTAGTAGATCCATCAAAATAAGGAATTTCTATCTTGCCTTCCATGCACTCCAACTCATAGTTGGGCCTTTGATATTGCTTAGGCTTATGCTGAAACTTTATTCCACAATATTGATCCAGTGTGACTTGCCTCTGGAACCCTATACTCAAGGCCTGATACTCCCTGACATACTGCTCAAAGATATCCTCAATCTCATCCTCGTAGTTGTGTTGTGGCTGATTATCCAAGAATGTGGGTAGATAGGGTCTAGGGGTGGTCCTACTGTGTGTTTTCCCCTGAGGTGAACCACCCCCATAGCTTTGTCCCTTAGTGTGATAATGAGGGATATGATCCTATTGAGGTCTAGTCCCTCCATGAGATCCACTGGCTTCTTTGTTTGCATAAATCTCCAGACCCTTCCCTCTATGAGTCATCTGCATCAGGAGTTGTGCCAATATCTCATGGCTGACATTCACTCTTTCCAGAGTCTCTATCATTTCCTCCTATCCCGTGCACACTGCCTCCTAGTTTTCCTATAGATGATGTACAAGGGTACTATGTGTCATATTTATGGAGTGTTGTAACTCCTTGGCGAAACCTTCTAGAATATTTGGCTCATTGTCCTCACCTAACCCTTCCATTTATGCCTCTGTCTCACCTTTTTGTTTCCTATTGTTGTCGTCCTTATACACACNCCACAGCCCACACTGTCACTTTGACCGAAACCTCTTCCGTCTAGGCTTACTCCTAGGGAAGCCAAAGGGGGTAGACCTTAGTTACTATGTGTATTAGAGTTAGGTTCTAGGAGTTCATTTTAATTGGTTAAGGTTAGAGGGGATTCTAATCCTAATATGCTAAGGCAACCATGCAATGTGCAAGGGTTAGCATGACAAGCAAGTCATTTCCCTAGGTCAACTAAGACTAGTGCCTAGAAATTGGGCAAGGGGTCAACTATGTTCAAGGGTTGTTTATTACAAAAGAATTACAAGTTACAAATTTACAAAAGAATAAATTAATCCAAAATACAATACTTACATGAAAGAATTACTCAATCAAAGAATAACATGTACATTCATTTACAAGCTTTACAAAAGAATGAGATATTACAATCTAACCAAGTATGTTTAATGTGTGCAGGAAAAAGAAAACTTGAGCATTCACCACATCATCATTCACACTATATCATCAACATATTACTTCATCAACAAGATTACAAAGGAGAGTTAAGCACAATGATTATGAAGATATTGAAGACAATCTACACTCTTTATTATTAAGCCCACCAAGTATTATTAGATGTGGCCAAGGGTTTAATAGTTAGGCTCTTCTTAAGGATTTTAAGTTTATTTGGCTTTCACCAAAGCCTCCTCCTCCTGTTTCCAAATAATTGTCGGGTGCTCAAGATAGTAAGGCAACGAGGCCCACCCTAGCTTCCATAGTCAGCCCTGACAGTAAGAGTACTTCCCAGAGAGGACACCCACCTGGAGCGCCACGGGACAGTCCCCTGCCACTACCCTCCATTGTTTTCCTCAAACCCGTTTTAGATGGTGGAGATGGTGGTCTAAGGTACCCTAAAATAGTCTATTAAGGGTATATATCAATTAGGTGGACTTTTATGTGATTACAAGAGTGTTTTGAGAGTTTTAAGTTAAAAAGTGCCAAATAATGAGATGGCCGAAACTGAAAGTGCTCAAAAAGTGTTGTTAAAGATTAAACCATTAAGTGCATCAACACATAAAAAAGAGATGAGATACAATGCTTAAAAAGATAGATACATTTAGATCACATGCACATCATATCATTTGATTAGATACCATGAAACAATGGCAAGAACAACTTTCCTTATGAGATGAGAAGAAAGAAAATTTAATGTGTTTGCTAAGTTACACCATTTAAGAAAACTTTAAGCCCAAGATGTGGCTATTAAAAGATGTTAAACCATAAACACAACAACCACTTATTAATTAAGCATCACAAGAGATATTAAACATATGATTAATATATGTGCTTAAAAGAAAGATTAAGAGCTTAAATGAGAAATAGATAATGAACTAAGCAAGAACAGGATAGAAATTATGTGTGTTGCCCAATGGGATTGCAAGAACAAGATAGAAATTATGTGTGTTGCCCAATGGGCTTAAGATGTGAGATATGATCTAAAGCATAAACATTAAGAGCATTTAACAACTTAGATCAATCACATAGCATGAGAAAAATAAAGGTTAACACTTACCCTTACCTCTTTGGGGGTTTCTCACCCAACTAGGTAGGTACTTAGTTATCTTATCTTAGTTATTAGAGTGTTCTTTCTTAGATCTTATTATTAGGATAGTTTAACAAGAGATGAGATAGCAAGAGAATGAACAAAACAACAAACTAAAAAGTAAGCTAGATCTACAAGCAAACAACACTACCCACGTGGGGTTAAGAAGGTGCCCTCACCTTCTAAACCACACGACCAAGCTAGGAAAAACTCAACAAAAGGAAAAACAAGCTAGATATACCCATGTCCTAGTCTACCCAAAGCTTGAAGAAGAGGGGAGGCCATACCACTTCCCCTCTTACACTTCAAGCAAAATCTAACAAGAAAACAAAGTAAAAAGTGCACTTTCTAAGCTTAGAAAAAGAGAAGAAAGGTGAGAGATAGATACCAAGTCCCCCAGGGGTTGTTGAGTGTTGTATGTATCTTTTTGGGGTAGCCAAGAGCCTCCTATCAGATCTGATATACCTGTTATAACAACAAGATGTTCTTGCTAGGATGGCTACATACAACAAGCAAACATTAAGGAAACCCTTGCCCTATTGGGGCAAGAACTTTCCACAAGACAAAATGTAGATTCAAGATTATTATTGACCTATCTAAACCAAGATATGCTAGCTGAAAATGAGATGGATGTACAACAATAAAGAGCAAGGTAATAAATCTAGATCTTTGGAGTGTGAGAAGCTACAAGTGACCCTTCAATCCTAAAGGAGTTCCCAATGGAGCTTTAAAAGTGAACCTGAAATACTCTTCCAAACTCAAGCATACAAGAGACAAAATGTTGATGCAATGATAATAAACGATACTTCAATTTACACCACACATCAAGATTTATAGACTAATAAGCATACGCATTACTAAGCCTACTTAGATAACACTTTACCTAAGATCTAGGGTTGCATGAAAAGAGAAAGAACATGAGACAATGTTACCTCCATTACATAAGAATGACAAGCATACGCATTACCCTTCTTGTTGTCCTCCAAAGTTTCTTGAATATTATTACCAAAAGAAATAGATCTTGGAGAGGAATACTCCAAAACCTAAGAGCTAGAATGAATGAGAGAGAGAGAGAGAGAGAGAGAGAGAGAG
>JASDQU010099780.1:1084110-1106160 GCA_032191745.1 Picea mariana | reverse complement strand
AGATCTAGGGTGTAGAAAAATAGAAAAATAAATTAGATAGATCTAAGGGCATGTAGGAGGTGTCGGATTTGTGCCATGGAAGGTGAAGAGATTCAAACAATTTTTAAAATAATTATTTGTTGAGTTCCAAGGTGAGGGAGGGTGCACCACTCTTGGAGGGCGCACCTCTTGGGATGAGGAGAAGAGACGAGGGGTTAGGAATAGGTGTGAGGTGTTGGGATTACACAATGGGTAAGGGAAAGGCATGGGATCCATGCCAAAGAAAAGTGAAGAGTCATCTCAAATAAAAAAAAACGTAACTTTTATTGGAGAGACAAAAAGGAGGGCATAACTCTCTTGGAGAGCACTCCCCTTGGTCAAAATTCAACCCACACTCAAGTATGGGTGAGGTGGAGTGATAAGGATCACATCTAGGAATTAAAAGAATGTTAAATGAAGTGAAAACTTAGGAGAGGGGGCCACACCAAAGTCACAATTTAATTAAAAAGTGAAAAACGTCAATCCCCCTAGGGGGTTGCAACTTTTGAGTGTGGGGGTTAGGAAAGGGATTAGAAAGGGTTGAAAAAGGTTGGGAGGCTAAGGTTATGCTTAGGGGGTCTCTCTCTAACCATCATTTCAACATTTCACATCATCTAACTCATTATTACAATTTTTACATTTTGTCATGTTTAGACTTTAGCAATTAAAATTGTTGTTATAGACTGACTGACACTCTAGGTGGACTAACCCGTGGCTAAAGTTGTCCGATCGAGTTGAAACTTGGTCCAAGGATGTAGGAGGTGCTATTCCATTTCTTTTGAGCACAAATACTCCTATCAAAAGTCCAAGGATCCAATTTTTACAATATTTTCTCAAAAAATAATTAATTAATTAAATAATTAAATCTCCAAACTTAGAGAAATTTAATTAAAAATTAATTAATTAAAAAAAACTAACCTAGACTCAACGGAATTCCGCGAAACTTTCTATGATGTCTTGCATGGTCATTTACAATGAATTCCCTATATA
Source organism: Picea mariana (assembly GCA_032191745.1). Lineage (NCBI taxonomy): Eukaryota > Viridiplantae > Streptophyta > Pinopsida > Pinales > Pinaceae > Picea > Picea mariana. The sequence continues at coordinate 1,105,152 of JASDQU010099780.1, read as the reverse complement.
GTTAACCAAAACATAATCCCACTTCAACATCGTTCACCACTTTGGAGGACATGTGTAAAGTGAGAGGGAAAAACTCAACAGAAATCATTAAGGCTGGAAGGCCCAATGATAACCTGAGGATAAAAAACCCTCAGTGAAAGGAACTCTCCCAGTGAACCGATGCCAAGGTAACTGACCTAGACATGACTCATGTAGACCTATTACATTATTAACCCACGCAGGGGTGCGGAAATTCCAAATACAAAAATAAGTGTTGGGCCAAACACAGCCCTGTAGAACCAAAGATCTTCAATAATATTGCATCTGACGATACATCTCTTCGAGGCACATGAGTTGACCACCGGTGCTAAATGGTCGGTCAACACCTACATCAGCCCATGTAAATGCACTGAAATTCTGCATGCGCTAATCCCCACAAGCTAGGAGGATAAACGCTTTGATACCATTGTAATGTTCCTGAGTCAAATTTCTTTTGATCGAAACACTAACTGTTCACTATTTGTTATGTTTATTTATGTATTTGCAGGTTTACTCATGAGGATGCGCATTATGGATTTACCTAGTGTTGATTGAGCAATAGATCTGAAGCATATAATCATAAACAAGACAAGATATACAAAGAACACTAGTAGAGAACCAATAATATTAGATCTGGCCTTTATTTAGATAGTAGAGAGATCCCGTATACAAGAGATCTGCAGATCTGGAAGGGGACCCCAGTAATATCAAAATGGCTGCAAGCCGATACAATAATAAGAAAGATAAATATGAGTGCCTCCCAAAGGCAGTATAAGAAGAGATCCAAGCCTCCAAATTATACCAATAAGAAAGAGGAACTGAAGATAAGAAGACCCCGTCAATGCTCTGCAAAACCCCCTCCAACTGGATAAGTTGCGTCTTGCTATGGATGGTAATAAACCCCCAAGTTTTTTCCCTCCTCTCTCTAAGCTCCAAATCCATCCAAACTCTCTTGGAATGTATATCAAGTTAATAGAATTCACCGGTCCAAGTCTCAAGCTGAATTGAGAAGTGTTGCTCCTCCAAATGGGCAAACCCTCAACTAGTTTGCGCCCTCTTGGTTTGACTAAGTCAAGGAGAATTCGTTCTCCCCTCTAGGAGCCTACAAATTCTACCAAAATTGCCTAGGATGTAGATCTCCAAGTATCAAGTCAATTTGTGAAGATCTGAGCCAACAAACATTGAATACCTCTTTTTGCAATGATCTCCTCTCTCCTCCAATTCGTTCCAAGCTCCAAGAAATAAACTACAAGGATAATTTCCTTCAGAATAGATAAATAATGATGATAGGGACCCTCCTAAGAGAACCCATGTGCTCCTTTTCCAAAATTCCTTCTCCTTCCTCTAGATCGAATCGATATCCTAAAGGTGGTGTGCCCCCCCCAGCTGGAAACCCCCTAGGTTGCGCACTAGCCTGAAATCTGCTTGTAGAACAAACCCTACAACACTGTAGAATGGTGTGGGAGGATTATTTCACCCCCGGGACCAATCCTGGATCAAGAAAGGTGGGATATTTCACCACTAAGTTGATATCTAGGGTTTTAGACTCAAAACCCTCAAAATTTCTTGTGCTCGAGAGCTCCAATGCAAATACGATAATAATCTAGAATGTCTAAGGAGTGCACCCTGCCCTTTCCTTTATAGCTCCAGTCTATCCATCTGTTGAGTTAGTTAACCCCTAGGATTAACTCTTAACCTAACTCATCTTTTCTTTTATTTCATTGAGTTATCCTTTTCCACACAAAGTCAACTTAACTTTAGAATGATATGTTTTCTGGTTGACTTTGTCCCCAATCTGCCTGAGACTATAGTCTAGTGGGGAAATCTAGACTATTGAGTCTCTCCAACCCTCTTCATCAATAGGTGGGGGAATTAAAATTCCCCACACATATGGGACATCCACCACCACAATATCCATGTGGATCACTCTCTCGGGGTATCTTCCAAGGAAAACTTCAACATTCTCAACTACCCCATGAGTGGGTATGGCCCTGGAATCAAAACTGCATGCATTCCTGTAAGGCCTTGTGACTTCTAGGCCTAATTTTTCCATGACCTCCAAAGACATCATGTTAGAACCTTCCCTTGAATCAAGCATACAGTTTTTAAGGCATTTATTATTAATCAACATGGTCATGAAGAAAGGTGGATGTCCATCATACTAAACCCTAAAGTGATATTCTTGTAACATGATAGGAGGGTCCATTGGTCCATCTGAACTTTTTAAAACATTATCGAACTTTTCCTTTATAGATGGGACTTTGATGACTTCTCTTAAGGGAATGGTTACGTGCATTTTTGTCAGTGCACCCTCAAAATCAAAGTTCAAATCTACTTTTTCAGTCTTGGGAGGATTCTTAGGAAGAAGTATGTTCATGGGTGGAGGTCTTGTTTGTGAAATCCTAGGACCAGTAGAGAGAGGTTGGTTCATTATTTTCTTTTCTGGTATATACTTGGAATTCTTGATTCTTCAACTTTTCTCTTGATTCTTGGTCAAGTTTATTTATCACCTCCATCCTAGCCTTCCTAGCTTCTTCCCTTATTCCTTCTTGATGTTCTTCAAGTGTAACATTAAGGAAATATTGAGGATTTTCAATGGTATGGTTAACTATGTTTACTTGGTTATGATCACCATTGCTGAAAGGACACTCATTCTCCCAATGTGACTCACTGCATTGTAAGCACCAAGGGTTTTCATCTACTACATTAATAGGGGATAAAGTATTGGGAGCCTCTTGATCATTCTTTGGTATGAAAACTTGGTTCCCTTTATGAAATTGCCCTTTGTAAGGAACCCTAGGGCCTTTTTTTTGAGTTCTTTATAGGTTTAAAATCCTAGTCATCATTAGTTCTTAGGTTTTTACCATGCCATCTATAGTCAGTTGTAGCTTTTCCAAGCTAGCGCTAATGTCTGAGGTAGGTTCAACATTGTGGACTATCTTAGGTTTAGCATCCATTTTGACTCTTGGGGCTGAGAAAGGCTCGAATTTAGATGATGAAAGGTTGTCTTCAATCCTTGTAGCTACCTCTTGGGCTTCTTGGATTGTTTTAGGGGCTTTTTCTCTTAGGATATATCCCAGCTTCCCTGTAAAGGATTTGGTATAAAGAAAGAGAAGGAAACTATCAGAAGGATGATAGCTCACTGGGATTTTCTGCATTAAATTTTCAAATTTATCATGGAATTATATAACAGTTTCATTCTCTTGTTTCACAAGGTTATTCAACCTTATCAATAGCATGTTGGGGTCCTCCTTGACACTCCATCGTTTGAAGAAAAATTCCTCCAACCTATCCACGGTTTTAATACTAGCATCAGGGAGACCATTGTACCAAAATCTAGCGCCATCATGGAGGGTAGAAGAGAATAATTTCATAGCTAGATCCTTGGCATCATCACTGATGGGATGAAGCTGAAAGAAGGCCCATAAATTACTCATATGATCCTCGACACTAACTACATAATTACCAATGAATCTTAGGAAACCACTTCTCATACTTAGGGGGCATTTTCCTAGGGTATCCTGGTATACCTTTCATGTCTAATGGTTTGAAGAGCTTGGATGACCATTTCTTTTGGTAATTTTCTTGGTTTGTATTAACAGTTTGATTTCCTGCACTAGACATTGTGTTCAAAGGAAGATTGCCTCCAAATAATGATTTTACTACAGGAGAGTTTCGAGGAGGTTTTCTTCTAAAGGACTAGGGAGGGTTGGTATACCTCCTTGAGGTTTCTGGAGTCGCCAGATATTTTTCTTGAAACTATCAAAGGGATGAGGGGATCACCCTCGGTGGAATCGTCAGGTAAGCTTTGCAAAGTAAAGGATTTTGATTAAAGGCTTACTGAAAAGTGTCGTCTTTGAGGAGAATTGACTTAGTGTTCCCCGGCAATGATGCCAAAATGTTATTGCACAAATTTTACTTTCCCCAAATCCAAAGGCAAGTGGATGGTAAATTTATGTAACATAAGGTTGTCCTATCACTATCACCTAAATAAGACACCTCTTTCTCTTTAGGGGTGAAATCCCAGGGGAGACGTCCCCGGTGACCTGGGGGTTTGAGAAGGCAAAGGTAATGGTATCAAGAAAAATTTTCCCCTCTCACAAGTCCGACGAATCAGAAATTCCCAAGGGTTTAACAATATGAAGCAAAGATATGCTTAAGTGTACCTTCCCAGAAAAAGACAACAAGAAAACTCTATTTTGTAAGTAACAATTAATGTTAGAGCTTCGTAAAACCTTGGACTTTCAATAAAAGCAATAATTTGATGTATAAGATGAAGCAAAAATCAATTTATAACAACAATGTATATATTTTAATAGCTTCACAATTAATCCTTGTATAAGCTTCAAAATGACCCAAAATGGTATTCTAGAATCAACAATATGCTAGCACTTGTCAGAAGCTAATAAGGCAATGTAAAAATCAACTTTAACAAATGCTTTTAGTAACTTTTACTGCTGCAATATATGGTTGTAGCTTACTTTTGTAACAAAAACAATAATGTTAGTAGATTAGTCTAATCTAGGGTTAGGATTAGTTAGCAAATAACATGAGGTAAATGGTTTGGGGGTTGTTTTAATCTATCAACCAAGTATAAGGTATAAACCAATGTCTTTAGGGATAATGGAGTCACTTTTTGCAGCAACAATCTTGAAGAAAACAATGATAATGTGTGAACTAAATACAAGAGGGAGAATGGTTGAGGTGTTGGTAACCCAAAGCCTCAATCACCAATCCCTAGAAGGAAAACGACTACTAGGAAGTAGGTAACCCTAGGACCTAGCGGTTTTCCTTTTTCTTTAGCTCAAGATTGAGGTAAATAAAAGCTTGAAGAAGAAATGGTGTTAGAGTGCTACAAAGGTAGGGCTCTAGTACATGCTTCAATGGACATGTCTTCTAACAAAATCTATTAGGTGGATAGCTATTGAGATAAGGACAATAACATGTGCTTAATATCCTAGGGTTTTACACTAGCAATCTCATAATATTAGTAAATGCAAAGTAAAAGATACTATAACCATTCAAAGAAATACGAATTGCAAATTTTCACTTACATTCACCAAGAATAATCTAGCAATATGCCCTAGTTGAAGACTTTCCACCAAGAAAATGCCAAAATACACTAAGATAAGCCTCCTCCAAGAGTTGTGCACCACTTAATTTCATCCAATAAGCTTTAAAGAGGCTGAATTTTAGACCTCACTTGTGTGAGTGAAAGAATGATGGAAAAATACAAGGGATTATTCCCTTATTTATACAATCCAAATGACCTTCAATTACAAAATTAGGTCAAAAAGGCCGACATGGCCAGTTACATCAAATATCCAATTTTGTACATAAAATTGATAAATTAAACCCTAAAATGTGCAAAAGAGGTGACATCATGCCCTTCTAGGTTGACGTTGGGCCTTCTAAGTGAGACGTTGGCCTCCAAAAGCAAAACGTTAGGCCTTTCTAGGCTTCTAGATCATGCCACATGTGCCACTTGGCACACAACTGCCTCCATCATGTCCATTTGATGTTGGGTGATGTCAAGGGTCACAAAGGTGATGTCATGGGCCTTCCAAGGCCAATATTCAAGGGGAAAGGCAAGACCCCCTTGGTTCTAGGTATGCCAAGTTGTCTCTGGTGGAATGTCGTCTTCTCTCTCCGGTGCAAGCCTCTAGTATATGTTTTCCCCTAGCTAGGGTCTCAACATCCATCTGGTGGGATTTTATCCTTATAGAGGCCCGAGATAGTCATCTCCCCATATGTACCTATCTGTCGAGTGTGGTCCTGTAGCAACAACAAGTATGCCCTCCATAAGTCATAGGGATCATAGCAATGCTAATCACATATAATTATCAAGTTACCCAAACATGTACATAAAACCCCCCATTTCCTAGACAAGTGCTCAAAGACATTGTGCTATTCTACAAGCCAAGTTTGAAGAGGGTTCTAGGACATCCTATTGGGCCAATTCTCCTTAGGTGTGGGGTGTTTCCAGGTAAATACCAATCTAGGTCATGTAAGTGCATGAGATGATGTGGGGGATGCTACCTTAAGGGGTGCAATGATGACAGGGAAATGTAGGTATTACCTGTGGGTGCCTATGAAGAGGGTGAGTTGCACCTTGTCATGGACGCAATTGTTTCCTATTCCATTCAATGACTTTTTAATTTTTATCTTATTTCTTTTTCTTTCAAGAGAATAGCTAGGGGACATTGCCCTGGCGTGGTGACCAATGGTGACAACGTTACCCACAAGCATTCCATGGAGATGCGAATGTTGGATCGTGATGAGACCCCCTTTCTCTTGACTATGAAACCAAGAGCCACTACCCTGGCATGGTGACTAGATGAATAGTAGTGTCATACCGCTACATGTCCATGGACCTAATAGGTTGGATCATGATGAGACCCCCTATCCACCAACTAGGTCTTGAGTTTTATCTTTTTATTGGTCCCCCTTTTTTCTTGCTAAGAAGGATTCTATTGATTTCTCGGGGATCCCTAGGCGAAGCAGCTCAAGGTTTTATATTTTGGATTTTAACTTTTTCCAGCTACTTTTACCCTCTAGGCCTTTATCCCCTTCATCTCACAAGGATGGGTACAACCCTTACTAGCTTGGCAAACCCAATGCCTGAACCAATGTAGGGGATAGATGAGAGGGAAGATGATCAAAAGTGATAAGTATGGTGGGAATGGACGATGACCTTTCATAAACCCAACCAGTGGCGACTCAGTCCTAAGGGAACCAACTTGCTAGGGAATTATGTCACCCCCCCAGGTATGGACAAGTCAAAAGGAATAAAGTCCAAGAACACGTCATGAAGCAAAAGAGAATTAAATGCATATATTCAAATGTTTTGAGAATCAGAGTGACACATACCATGATACCCAGACTCATTACCTCATGGAGAAAGACCCAATGCTACTTTAGAACCAGGCCGATGGGATGGATTTTCTTGCTGCTAACAGAATGAAGGCGCTGAAGAAGAAGGATGGGCCCTCCAGGGCCAAGCTCAAGTCAATATGGCTCTCGGTACTCCATGTCTAGAACCTGTGGGCCTCGAGACATAATATCCTTAGTTATCCCTAGGATAGGGGATAACACACCCCCAAGGAGGTAGCTTCTCTAAGCTCCTTGTGACTCCATTAACCCAATAGTAAAGGCACTAGTCATTCATTTGTTTCATTGGAGAAATAAAATATTTCATTGGGAAACGTGAATTTCAGTCATTTTTACTTCTTGCAAAGTGGATTGTTTTCCTTGTGACTTGGGGACCTCACAACAAAGTCTAGGGAATCCTCATCTAAGGGATACTTATTTTTGTTGTTACAAATTTGCATCTTCAGTGATTATGGTTGCAGAAACCCTAACATACTTTCTTTAATAACTCTCTTATAAACCATTGGTTTTTGCTCAAAGTTTGCACTTGTACTCTCCTTGTCCTAGTGCACTTTTTGGCAAAGTTTGAGGGGATTCTAGTAGCGGATTTTCTCGCTGTAATACATTGAATTTTACATCCATAAGGATGATATAATTTTCTGTAGAAAAGTGTTTACAACAACCTTATCCTTGTGCTAAGAGTTTTGGTTCTTCATCTTGAGTTTAGCTAGTCAATTGTTAGTCTTTCTCTTGTATTTTCTATTTGATCGTGAGCACATATTGAGCAGATTATAATATATTTTTCTTGTTGATATATATTGTCATCTTTTGCTACAAAAGAGGGGCAACAAGATTAACTTCCTAATACAACTAACATGTACTATAGCAAGGTGTGTTTTCTTGTGTCTCGGGCAGGTAAAATCATCTGAAAAAGCACTATACTTGTGGGGCATTCCTTTACTTTACTTACAAGGGATATCTTCCTACCCTTATTTCCATTTATAATTGACCTATAGGGACTCCATTTCCACTTCCTTCCATATCTGTCTCAATCCCCCTATGGTCACCGGGATCACCTCCCTAGAGTGACTTAGTCACCCTTGAAGTGCGGGAGCTACATCAAGGTGACATTGGGTGTAGGATTCCCAAAGTTATAACACTTGTTCCTTGGTTGGTTCAGGATTTTCCCAACCTACAATTTGTGCCATAACATTTTGGCATCGTTGTCGGGGAAGATTTGGATCCTCTTTGTATCTTAACGACACTTTGGTAAGCTATCCCAAAGCCTTTCCCTTAGCTTACTTGGCGACTCCACCCAAGGGATGTTCCCTTACACCCTCCTTGATGAGATTATCTTGAAGCCCATCTGGCGAATCCACCTTCCCAGAATCCTTCTTTCCCCAAGCCCTTTCCCCTTGGGAGATTCAAGCCTTATAAGGTTTACCAAATAAGGCCTCCTCTCAAGTCTCTCATTGCTAAAAATATTTTCCATAAATCCCTTCCCCCTGCTCCAATGGCTCGCACTTGGGAAAGAGACCTCTACAAACCCCTCAAAATGGCCAATATCCAAGGTTACCCTAACAATATACCGACAGATTTCAATAAGTGGTTGTCAAAGTTCCTAGGAAACAACATGATAACTGTCGAAGACCACATTTATGCCATGGGACAAGACATGGACAATGCAAGTATTGATCATGAAGATGTGGCCATGAGACTATTTGCCTCATCATTGACTGAGGAGGCTCTTGATTGGCTCAAGGTACTTCTGTTGAATTGGTGTTCATCAGCTCCTTCGGGACTCGCGACATGGTCTAACAACCTCCCATGGATCCATTAACTCTGGCGGTGATGATTTTACCAATCACCTGCGGGTTTTGGTCTAATGACAGTCGTACTGTCGCTAAACTAGTATCATAGCCAAAGGTTACGGGTTCGAGTCCGCTCGATTGGTTTCAAGTATCTCAGTTGGTGTTGAGGGGGAGATTGTTGAATTGGTGTTCATCACCTCCTTCGGGACTCACGACAAGGTCTAACAGCCTCCCATGGATCCATTAACTCTAATTCTAGCTTATGCCAGTTCTAAACACATTAAAGTTTTACCAAATGGGTGTAAAGTCTGCATTTTGAATGGTGATTTAGAGGAAGAAGTATATATGGAACAACCAGATGGTTTTCAGGTACAAGAAGCAGAACAATATGTTTACAGGTTGAAAAAGTCATTGTATGGCCTGAAGCAAGCACCAAGGGCTTGGTATTCCAGACTTGACAATAACTTGAGGCAGCAAGGATTCAGGAAAGGTAACACTGATAGTAATCTATATATTAAAGAAGAAAATGATAGCTTGATCATTGTTGAGATATATGTAGATGATATCATTTTTGGTAGTGATGGTAATCGGCTCAGTAAACAATTTGCTGAAAGTATGTTGAAAGAGTTTGAGATGTCCATGCTTGGAGAAATGAAGTTTTTCTTAGGCTTGCAAATTACTCAATCTGATAAAGGTATTTTCATTTTTCAAACCAAGTATATCAATGAAATGCTTAAGAAATTTCATATGAAAGATTCTAAACCAGTTGGCACTCCCATGGTTACTGGTTGTAAATTAAGTAAGTTTGATGATACTAAAGATGTTGATCAGACAGTATACAGATCTATGATTGGTAGTCTTCTTTATGCTACAACTACAAGACCTTATATTGTGCATGGCATGTTTCAAGCTTCACTAAAAACTTCTCATCTACTTGTAGTCAAAAGAATTTTCAGATATCTTAAGGGGACAACAGAGTATGGTTTATTGTATCCTACAGGTAATGAACTTGATTTATATGCTTTCACTGATGTTGATTGGGCAGGTTGTGTTGATGACAGGAAGAGTACTAGTGGAGCAACATTTTTTCTTGGAAAATATCTTGTAAGTTGGTCAAGTAAAAAACAATCAGCAGTGTCTCTGTCTACTGCTGAAGCAGAATACATTGCAGCTGCAACTTGTTGCACTCAGGTTCTATGGATGAAACATATGCAAAAATATATACATATTCATTATAATAAACCTATACCTATCTTCTGTGATAATACTAGTGCAATTAGTATTTCTAAAAATCCTGTTATGCATTCCAAAACAAAGCACATTCCCATTAAATTTCATTTTCTAAGAGAGCAAGGTATGTCTAAAGTTATTAAAGTGGAATATGTTGGCACAAAGGATCAGATAGCAGATGTATTTGCTAAAACTTTATCTAAAATGCAATTTGAAAGTCTCAGGGATTAGTTGGGGGCTTACCCTCTGTAATTTCATTTCATTCTCAAATATTGCACGGGCTTCATTATAAAAATCAGACTGCACAGGTTTATTGACTATTATTGATAGGGGGAGATGCTGCTGAAATGATACATCTTTGCAAGTGATTTTCTTTGCTCGAGGGGAGTATGGTTGATTCCTTTGCCATAGATGTCAAAAGGGGGAGAAGAGATTTAGGTTTTTCCATCAATTCCAAAGGGGGAGTTTGTTGGCAGGGCTTGCAGTTCGCACAGTAGGGCAGTTTGCACAGGACTTGGTTTTTGTCATTAATGTCAAACTTTAAAATGCCAAATGGGGAGTTTGTTGGTCAGTTTGCAGAGGCATCGTAGATCAGTTTTCACAGGCACGGTGGTTCCTAATTTGGAGATCAGCATGCCTCTTGACATAGCGAAATGCGAAACTGCAAAGAACCCAGGAGGTGAGCCTTTGGTTATAACTTGAGGTCACATGTGAAATGATCCTTGGAAGAGGAGTCAACACCCTTAGCTTGAATTTCATAGATCAGATATTGACCAGCAAATGACACGTCATCCTAAGTAATGTCACTATGATACGTCACTACGGGAATTTCTATTTTGGGATTTTTGCATGGTAAGCAAAAACTCCATAATCACGAATTCTCGAATGTCGAAATACCAAAAGGGACACACGTTAGATAATTTTGGGGATCACGACTTGGAGTGTCGAAACATTTCATCACAGAAACGTCGAAATGAAAAAACGCCAAAATACCAAAATGCTAAAAGCTGAAATGCCGAAAGAGACTATTGTGAGTCTCGAAAACCCGAAAGGAAAAATGTCGAAATCTCGTCAGCCATTAGATTAAGAAAAGAAGGGATCAGATTGTGAAGTTTTGTGGACCGTTGATCAAGATCCATTTCGAGGATCACGACTTGGAGTGTCGAGACACTTCATCACAGGAATGCTGAAATGTCGAAATATCGAAATGCGAAATGGCGAAATCAATGTGAGACCCTGTGCTTGTAATCCAACGGTGTTGGATACTTGGAAATATGATCGAAGGGTTACGGTTTCTCTTCACGATTAATTGTTCAGTTACGATTCAGTTAGCAGAACCAAATCATGGTTCTTGGATGGTTGGCGTTTCAGTTGCTGAAGCGTTGTTCTAGGGATTTGAGGGGTAACCGAAGGGGTTGTAGAAGATAAAAAGAAACACGCAGTGACTGTGTGGTGTTTGTGCATATGGAATTAATGGTACATTCTTAGCTCTAAGGTAAAATTCATTTTTTTAAATGAATATAAAACCGAAATAAAATCATACAGGGAAAGTGAGAAGAAATGATGAAGATATAGCATAGATCAAGGGGAGAAGAATTGATTTTGATATGATTATATAAACAGAGAGGAATTGTCACTTGAATGATGAATCCTTTGCCAGAGAAGATAAAGAGTTGGTTTGCAGGTTCTTAGTGACATAGAAGGATTCCAGGGTGGTAGGGAGGAGCAAGGCTAGACTGTAAAAGTCTCCTGTACAAGTTGGTGCTTGTACATCTGGGAGTTGTAGCTTCCATTTAGTAGGTGCTGAAGAAACAGAGGTAGAAGCCTCATCTGGGTTGTAGCTCAGATAAAATAAGAATGTAAAGAGGAGTTGGAGCTTGCCTTTCATTCATAAGAAGAAGAGGTTTTTCCCTTTTGGGTTTCCTCATGAAAAATCACTATGACATTGTTTCATTTATGTGATTGTATATTTATTGGTTAAATGTATTACTGCAAGTTAAATGTTAAAGGCATGATTTATTGATTAATAAGTAATCTTCTTATAAAATGAAATAAATTTTATACAACTAATTCACACCCCCCCCCTCTCAGTTGACTTATCTTGTACAACAACTTCTTGATAATTAGATCACAACCTATGATGCCTTTTCCACCTTATTTAAAAGTATTGGATTAATGAGATGGGGGGTGGATCAGTAAAAGAGAAATGTAATCCTTTTTAACCACAAAATGAAAGTGTTATATCAATGTAACATTATCATCCAATAGTTGCAGAGTAAATAAACAATGAACAAATGAGCAATCATACACATACATAGTACACCAGTGTTTTTACATGGAAACCCAAAGCGGGAGAAAACCACATAATTTTTTTTCTTATATGTCTTTAAGAATTGCATTCATTGGAAGCACCAAATTCCTTTTTTTTACCTGTGCAACTGGAAGGAGGCTCCAACCCTCTAGTTTCTTAGGCGACAACCTGAGGGAAGCTCCAACTCCCCAATTTTGTGGCTACAACCAGAAGGAGGCTACAACCCCCTATGTTCTCCGATTACAACCGGAAGGTGGCTACAACCACCTATCCTTGCCCCATCCAACTGCCCTGAAATAAAAATAGAATGATGGAACCATTTTCATACTATCACTATCAGATATATTGCTGTAAAATTGTACCAATCAACCTGTACCATAAAAAAGTGCATCACCCATGCACCAACCTGTACCTCAACTTGTACCATCAATGATTACATCAAGCATGCACCAAATATATACCAATCATGCATCAAATACACATAAACTATAACTCATCAATATGTACCAACATCATCAACTATACACCTCATGTATGTTCCAACTCATCAACTACTTGTCTCAACCATGTACCCAAAATGTACCTCAACCAAAATCCCTCATCAATTTCATCATCCAAATATGAGTTGCAACTCTATAATAGACCTCGTGTAAATGATCACATACCTGCAAACCTTCATTAACAAGAGACTAGCATTTTCATCAAATTTTACTTTAGTCTCACATGACTAGTTTTGGATTAGTCAACAACCCTAACTTGCAATAATATTTACTATGTACCTGTAATGAATAAAGATCTTAAAATGGTACGCAATGTTCTTCAGTGTCTTTAATGCAATTCCTCCATATTTCACTACTTGAAACCTCTCAGAAAATGAGTTATAGCAAAAATGGCATACCTTGTTGAATTTTGGCTTATTCTAGAGATCAAACTTGTAGAGAATTCCATGCACGAAACATTTGTTGTATATATCTAAAAATGGTACACAACATACTAAGGACTGTACTCTAACCAATACATTTGGTCTTACTGAATTTGGATCTGTTATGAAGAATTTATGACAGTTTTACCTGAAACACTTTTTTTAGACTAGTTTCAAAACTAGCCACAAATCATATTGTCCACGGAGTGTAACTCCAAAAATAAAACGACCCACAAGCTGAACTTTTTATAAAAGCTACTTGGATATGTTTCCTCAACAACCTCCCAATTTCACAGTCTGAATTATTCTAGAAAAAAAAATTATTTCGAAAATTGTGAGATGACCTGTAAATAACATACCTTAAAAAGCATCATCAAAAGAATTTATCCTCCCTTGAATTTCGGTCTTCTTTACTTCACCTTCCCTATGAAATTTGGCTTATATATCCTTTGTTTACCTCATTCACTTGTATATATTCAATATGCTCAAGTGTGATTAAAATGAGAGAGCCTTGCCTCTTATTTATACTTTTATGTAGCTTCCTCAAGGGGTTACCTTTTAACCATCTTAACCCACTTTCCTTATTTTAGGGTTAACCCACTTCTAACCACGTGTCCACTTAGTAATTTCTACATTAACTTTATTATTTAAATAATTTCTTTTCCATCCACTTTGACTTATAGTGCACTCATCACTTCACTTTATTATTTACCTTCTAATATCTCTTAAACCGCTTTCCTTATTTTAGGGCTAATCCACTTCTAACCACTTGTCCACTTAGTAATTTCTCCATTAACTTTATTATTTAAATAATTTCTTTTGTATCCACTTTGACTTATAGTACACTCATTACTTCACTTTATTATTTAAATAATTTCTTCTTTACAACCACTTTGACTACTTTGACCTTTTGGGGATTCTACATGACTCATGAGGGTTCTCCAACTTCACATGGCCATAAATCACTAACCGCGAGGAGTTATGTGATGTTCCACATGCCACTAGAAATGTCATTACATTTACTATCCATATAGAATAATATTACCTTCAAATATATTAAAACTCATACCATTATACATCAAACAAACTTGGGTCCATTACCCAAACCTTTGTGCTACTGAAATTCGCTACCGGAATTTATTCAAGGGTTGATATCAATGAAAACCAAACCAATTAATCAGCAATATCTCCCTTTGTCATTGATGGAAACACTATGATGCAATACTAAAGTCATGTCATGGAATACTGAAATCATATCACTCATGCTCCCCCTATGACCATCCCTCCCCCCTGGAACCATGTCTCTATGCTCTGCATATGATAAATCTATCCCCCTTTGTCATCAATGGAAAAGGTATATTTCCATCCGGGGCTGCTCCCACTAACTGAACTATCCTTGGGGACACTCCCCTTGACTTAATTCTTCCTAAAACTTATCTCCCGACCTAAACTGTCCTCTTTATGGTGCTTCCTCGTGTAGATCTAAGACATATAAGATAAGTATTCAAAAACATTCATTTTGGAGTAGAAATTGCTCTAAGTCTCTGGCGAAGATACTCAAAGCCTTCCTTTGGAAGCAGTTTTATAAAGATGTTTGCCACTTGTTCTTTTGTACCCACATATTCAACTCTAATGTTCTTCTCTGCAACTTGTTCCCGTAGAAAGTGATACTTTATTGGAATGTGCCTTGTCTTGGAGTGCATCATCGGGTTTTTTGAGATACCGATGGCACTTGTATTATCACAATAGATTGGAATGGGCTCATCATACTCAACCTATATATTTGTCATAGTTTGTTTCATCCATAGAACCTGTTTACAACATGTTGTTGCTGCAATATACTATGCTCTGGCTGTAGATAATGATACTGATGATTATTTCTTGGTTAGCCATGATATTAAACACTCACCCACGTAGAACATTTCTCCACTGGTGCTTTGTCGATCATCAATGCAACCTTCCCAATCTGCATCTGTGTAGGCAATAAGTGATAGATCCTTTCTTTTTGGATACCATAATCCAAACTCTTATGTTCCTTTGAGATATCTGAAAATCCTCTTCACTGCTAATACATGTGATTCCTTTGGTGCTGCTTTAAATCATGCCACTTGTACAATTGTTTGCATTACATCTGGTCTGGATGTTCTCACATATAGAAATTTCCAATCATTGACCTGTATTTCCTCTGGTCTGTAGACTTTGAATCATCATATTTGCTCAACTTGCAACTGGTTTGCATAAGAGTGATAACTGGTTTGCAATCTTCCATTCCGAACCAGTTTGAGAAATAAAAATTCCTTGGTTGCTTTGACGTATCTGAATACCCAGAAAGAATGATAGTTCTTCAAGTAATGACATTTCAAATTCATTTTGCATGTCCTTTGCAAATTTCTGGCTTAACCTGTCATCGTTGCTTCCAAAAATAATATCATCAACATAAACTTAATTAATAAAATACTATCTTGAGTTACCTTGATGTAGAGGTTGTTGTCTGAACTTCTTTTTCTGAACCCTGCCTATTGTAGATATTTATCCAGTCTATAGTACCATGCTCTAGGATCCTGTTTTAGACCATACAAGGCCTTCTTCAATTTACACTCATAATCTGTGTTATCTAACAAATGAAATCCTTCTGGTTGTTCAATGTATACTTCTTCTTCAAGTTCCCCATTAAAAAAAGTTGATTTTACCTCCATATGACACACTTTGATATTCTTGAAGAATGCTTAAGCTAAAATCAATCAGATTTCTTCCATTTTGGCACCTGGGGCAAATGTCTTTTCAAAGTCGATTCCTTCAACATGTGTGTATCCTTTACATACCAATCTAGCCTTGTTCCTTGTAACCTGTCCATCTTCATTCAATATATTCCCGAATACCCACTTTGTACCAATCACATTCTTATTCTTTGGTCTTGGAACCAATTCTCAAGTGTCATTTTCTCTATTTGATCCAATTCTTCATCCATGGCCTTATTCCAAAATTTGTCCTTGTTGGCCTCTTCAAAATTGTTTGTTTCAATCGTAGATGAGAGTGCTAGATGTGTTTGTTCTAGTGAACGGATTCTTCTTCTATTCTCAACTTTTGCATGTTTGTTTCCGATAATCTTATTTGAAGAATGATTCTTTTGTACTCGTTTGCTAGGTGTCTTTGGAGGCACTTGTTGAACTTGATCTTCTACTTCTGTCTGATCCTCTTCATCTTCCCCTTCTACTTCTTCTTCATCTTCTTTGTAAATTTGTTCCATTGATTCATTTTCTTCTTCCTTTAATTTTCGTCTACCTGTTCCATCAATTGTTACATTGATGCTTTGCACAACTTTGTTCAACCTCATATTGTAACACTTGTATGCTTTCCTTGTACTTGAGTAACCAACAAGTACTCCTTTGTCCACACGAGAGTCAAACTTTCTCATTCTGTCATATTTTCTTTTGATGTAACATTTTCTTCCAAATACTCTGAAGTGTTTCACATTTTCTAGTCTTCCTTTCCATAGCTAGTAGAGGGTTTTCTCACTATTGTTTCTGAGCATTACTCTGTTTTGAATGTGAACTGTTGTATGCACTGCATGTGTCCAAAAAATATCTGTCAATTTGGAATCCATTAGAATTGTTCGAGCCATTTCATGTGTAATTATCATCCATTACGATAATGATCATTTGTCTCTGAACCACTCTCTAAACCAATCTATGAATCCATGCTCTCATCCATTGTCATATATATGTCCAAACCTGCTAAGTGTTCTTACAAATCCATCTTTGTCCATAATATCCAATACTCTACTGCACAACTGTCCATAATGTCGACCCATTTATCACTATACTATCATGAAGTATTCACTACTACAACTGATTGTACTTTTGCTAACTGATTGCTCTGGATCTGTCTACTCAAACTCTACAAGCTTGTCGAAGGATGGTTCTTTGGTCTGTCACAACCATCGCATAGAATCCCCTTGTCTAATATTCATATTATCTGGGATTCTTTAAGACGGATGGATCAGAACAATTCATGTTATTATGTGTATTCATCATCATCTTCATTGGTAGATTCATCATCACTCTGAGCTTTGACTTATTTATTTATGTCTGTGGATTCATCTTTCACTACAATGCCTGAAAGTACATCCTCTAGAACCTGTTCCTCATTTGCTTGTCCTTCTTTTCTTTCAGTTATTTTCCAAACCTTTATGTGTATAACATATTTCTTTTTCTCTGTAGAATTTTCTTCATCTCGTTTTATTTTCAATCTTGCGATCTCTGAGACCTGGTCTTTGTTCAATTGTTTTTCGTGTTTTCTTATCCATAATTTCTTATATCCGATATCAATGTTCTCTTTCATGGAAGTATCAATCATGCTTCTACAATCACTAGCTATGTGTCCATAGTGTTGAACATGAGAAGTCAACTGAGAAGGGGGTGGGGGGTGAATCAGTTGTATAAAATTTCCTTTTATTTTATAAGAAGATTACTTATTAATCAATAAATCATGCTTTTAACATTTAACTTGCAGTAATACATTTAACCAATGAATATACAATCACATAAATGAAACAATGACACAGTGATATTTCATGAGCAAACCCAAAAGGGAAAAATCCTCTTCTTCTTATAAATGAAAGGCAAGCTCCAACTCCTCTTTACATTCTTATTTTATCTGAGCTACAACCCAGATGAGGCTGCTACCTCTATTTCTTCAGCACCTACTGAATGGAAGCTACAATTCCCATATGTACAAGCACCAACCTGTACAGGAGACTTTTACAATCTCCAATTGCTCCTCCCTACCACCTTGAAATCATTCTCTGTCACTAAGAACCTGCAAACCAACATTTTATCTACTCTGTCAAAGATTAAGCATTCAAATCCTCTCTTCACGATTCATTCTTGACCAGACCACTTTAGATTTTCCAATCTGCGTATGTGTCTTCCCTCCTCTGTCTTTTCTCTTCTTCAAATTTTACAGAGCCATATATCTCTCATAATCCTCTCTCCTTTCTTTTCTCGCAACAATCACTATATATAACTTCCTGTATCATCAACGCATATATTCAAACTCTCAGCCTTCAAAGAATTAGTTATAATAACTGAATAACTTCCTTACAGTTTACATTCTTGGTCGTGCTAGCAAGTTAATCGAAATGCATTTCACATTTTCACATTTTGGCAATTTGGCAATCATGTGTCGAAGACTCTTAAAACTTCAAATTACGAAACCCAAAATCTACACAAAAAGGTTTTTCGGAGTTTTCACATTTCGGCGTTTCGGCATATTTGCAATTCACATTTCGCAATTTTGGCATTTCTATTGTTGAAGTGTTTCAACACTTCAAGTCCCGATCCCCGAAATCTTCGGAGTTTCACATTTTGGTTTTTCGGTATTCCTGTGGTGAAGTTTTCTTGACGCTCCATATCGTGATCCCCAAAACTCCGAAATAGAGCTTGGTTGCACTAGCTCCTTCCTCGAGCCTTCGTCAATGTGACCATTGGTTATGATCAGGCGCTTATTCATAAAGTGTTTTCACGATTTCTTATTTCAGCAATTCGCATTTTGTAACTTCGGGACTCTTGTGATGAAAAGGTTTTTGCTTACCCTGCAAAAAATCCCGAAATCTACGTGGTTTCACGTTTCAGTATGTCGACAGGCACGCTGAGCATGTGAAAACTAATCCATTCCAACAAACTCCCCCTTTGGTATTGATGGAAAACTTTAAATCTCTTCTCCCCCTTTTGACATCAATGGCAAAGGAAACACGCAATGGATGAACTGTCTTATTTGAATCCTGCAGAGTATTTGTATCTAAGTCAGAGTCTTCTCCTTCTGATTCTTGGACCTGTTCATCTTCATCTTCAACTGTCCTCTGTAGCAGACTCAACCTTGCTTACTGAGACTCCTTCATCAACCTTTTCTTGTCATAACTAAATGACTCTCCCTGAGCAAAGAAAAACACTTGCAAAGATGTATCATTTTAGTAGCAACTCCCACTATCAATAGCAGTCAATAAACCTGTGCAGTCTGATTTTATAATGAAGCCCTTGCAATCTTTTAGAATAAAATTGAATTACAGAGGGTAAACCCCCAACTGATCCCTGAGACTTTCAAATTTCATTTTAGGTAAAGGTTTAGTAAATACATCTGCAATCTGATCCTTTGTGCCAACATATTCCACTTTAATAACTTTAGACATAACCTGCTCTCTTAGAAAATGATATTTAATGGGAATGTGCTTTGTTTTTGAATGCATAACATGATTTTTAGAAATACTAATTGCACTGGTATTATCACAGAAGATAGGTATAGGTTCATCATAATGAATATGGATATCTTCCAACATCTGTTTCATCCATATAATCTGAGTGCAACAAGTTGCAGCTGCTATGTATTCTGCTTCAGCAGTAGACAGAGACACTGCTGATTGTTTTTTACTTGACCAACTTACAAGACATCCTCCAAGAAAAAATGTTGATCTACTACTACTATTCCTGTCATCAACACAACCTGCCCAATCATCATCAGTGAACACATATAAATCAAGTTGATTACCTGTAGGATACCACAAACCATACTCTATTGTCCCCTTAAGATATCTGAAAATTCTTTTGACTGCAAGTAGATGAGAAGTTTTTGTTGAAGCCTGAAACCTGCCAACTTGACAAACTGCATGCATAATATCAGGTCTTGTAGTTGTAGCATAAAGAAGACTACCAATCATTGATCTGTATATTGTCTGATCAACATCTTTAGTATCATCAAACTTACTTAATTTACAGCCAGTAACCATGGGAGTGCTAACTGGTTTAGATTCTTCCATCTAGAATTTCTTAAGCATTTCATTAATATACTTGGTTTGAGAAATGGAAATACCTTTATCAAATTGAGTAATTTGCAAGCCTAAGAAAAATTTCATTTCTCCTAGCATGGACATCTCAAACTCTTTCTGCATACTTTCAGAAAACTGTTTACTAAGTCGATTATCATCACTACCAAAAATTATATCATCTACATATATCTCCACAATGATCAGGCTATCATTTTCTTCTTTAATATATAGGTTACTATCAGTGTTACCTTTCCTGAATCCTTGTTGCCTCAAGTATTTGTCAAGTCTGGAATACCAAGCCCTTGGTGCTTGCTTCAGCCCATACAATGCCTTTTTCAACCTGTAAACATATTGTTTTGCTTCTTGTACCTGAAAACCCTCTGGTTGTTCCATATATACTTCTTCCTCTAAATCACCATTCAAAAATGAAGACTTTACATCCATTTGGTAAACTTTAATGTGTTTAGAACTGGCACAAACTAAAATCAGTCTAATGGATTCCATTCTTGCAACAGGAGCAAAAGTTTCTTCATAATCTATTCTTTCTACCTCTGCATACCCTTTGTAAACCAATCTAGCCTTATTTCTATTTATTTTACCTGCTTCATCCATCTTATTTCTGAAAATCCATTTAGCCCCTATGACATTCTTATTCAAAGGTCTAGGAACCAATTCCCATGTATTATTCTTTTCTATTTGACTAAGTTCTTCATTCATTGCTTTCATCCAGTATTCATCTTTAATTGCTTCTTCAACATTTTTGGGTTCAATCAGAGAAAGTAAAGATACTTGTTCATGAATTGAGGTGGATTCTTGCCTTCTGCTTCTTGTTTCAACACCTGCATTTAAGTCACCAAGTATTTGTTCTTCAGGATGATTTTTCTATATTCTCTTGTTTGGAGTCTTTGATGGAGTCATGCTTTTGGATGGAGTTGTGCCCTTTATTAAAGTAGGAATTAATTGTTCACTGTCAGCAGCCTTAGTTTCTTCTGTTTCACTTACTTCTTCATCCATCTTATGTTTGTCATATATATCATGTATTTGTTGATCCTTTTGTTTA
>JASDQU010099780.1:1069980-1082507 GCA_032191745.1 Picea mariana | reverse complement strand
AGAAGAAACAATAGCCTTCAAACATGTTTTGATGTCTGCCATAACTTCTTCTATGCACTGTTGAAGCCTGATTCTCTTCTTGCCTTTCTGATTCAATCTTCTTGCTAGTAATTTTCTCATGATTATTCTCTGTACCTGCTTTCTCAACACTTGAACTAGAACATCCATTAGTTACTGCAGATTTATAACCAATTCCAGTCTTATCATATGTTGATCTCTGACTACAAATAATCTGATTCAACACTTGAGAACTATGATTCATGTTATTTTATTGTACTTTATTTCTTAAAGAGACTACTTCAATTTTTAAACCTTCATTTTCCTTATCCTTTTCTGCAAGCATTTGAGTTAGAGCTTCTTCAATCACTCTAGCCTCTTCTATTTTAAGCTTTAAGTCAACTAACATGATTTCAGTACTCTCAATCAAACCATTTGATTTCTGTAATTAAAATTCTAGTTTATCAATTTCTCTTTTGAGTTGTTTACACTCTCTTCTTATTTTCTTTAGTTTAGACAAAGCACTTCCAAGTTCAGCTTCCAGGTCAACTTCACCTTCTTCTTCTTCTATGAGTTCATCATTCTGATTTTCCATAGCCATAAAAAGTCTTATATCTGAAATTTCATCACTTTCATCTATATCTGAGGACTCACTATTATTTTTGATGAATAGACTTTTCTTTTTATAAGAATTTCTTTGAAATGGCTTCTTACACATTTTCTTATATTCTTTGGTTTTGATGTTACTTTCTTATTCTTTATCAAAATATTTATTGAAAGGACACTTAGAAGCAAAATGCTCTATTCTACCACAATCAAAGCACTTGAGAGGAGTTTACCTTTGTACTTGTCAGTACCTCTTTTTAGATTTTTGAAAAAGTTAGCTTCTTCCATGTCTTCTTCTGAATCCTCATGGTTACTGGTTTCTGTTTCAACCTTTTTCTTGTCCTTCTTTGCTGCCTTGAAAGCTGCTTCCTTATTGGAAGGATTCTCATTAGATGTCTTCATCTCATATGCTGTTAGTATTCCTTGCAACTCATCCATTAATAAAGTAGCAATATCAATTCTTTCTTCTAAAGCAGATATTTTGGGATCAAATCTTGTGGGTAAAGATCTAAGCACTTTTTGCACAATAATATCATTTCTAACCGTTTCTCCTAAACCTCTCATAGTATTGACTACTTCATCAATACATAAGAAATAGGTAGCTATATCTTCAGATTCTTCCATCTTTAAACTTTCAAATTGAATTCCATATGATTGTAATTTAGCATTCTTTACCTTAGTATCTCCTTCATATACCTTCTTTAGTTTGTCCCATAACTCTTTTGCTGACTCACAGTGCATTACTTTAACAAATTCTGAACCTGCCAATCCTCCAAGTATTGCATACATAGCTTTGGAATTATTCTCATAGAATCTCTTCCCTGCAGCGTCTGTTGGAATTGTTGTTGGAGTCTTATATTCATTCAACATAGATTGCCAAACATCTACTCCTTGAGACTGCAAAAACAACTTCATCCTGATACTCCAAAAAGCATAATTATGTCCATCAAACAGAGGTAAACCATGTTTAGTAAAATCAGATTTCTTATCCATTATTAAGGATCAAACTTCCAGTGATTAAACTGAATTTTGAAGTAACCTGCTCTGATACCAATTGTTGAACAGGATAAGTCAACTGAGAGGGGGGGGGTGAATCAATTGTATACAATTTCCTTTTATTTTATAAGAAGATTACTTATTAATCAATAAATCATGCTTTTAACATTTAACTTGCAGTAATACATTTAACCAATAAATATACAATCATATAAATGAAACAGTGACACAGTGATATTTCATGAGGAAACACAAAAGGGAAAAAACCTCTTCTTCTTATGAATGAAAGGCAAGATCCAACTCCTCTTTACATTCTTATTTTATCTAAGCTACAACACAGATGAGGTTGCTACCTCTGTTTCTTCAGCACCTACTGAATGGAAGCTACAACTCCCAGATGTACAAGCACCAACTTGTACACGAGACTTTTACAATCTCCCCTTGCTCCACCCTACCACCTTGAAATAATTCTCTGTCACTAAGAACCTTCAAACCAACATTTTATCTACTCTGTCAAAGATTAAGCATTCAAATCCTCTCTTCACAATTCATTCTTGACCAGACCACTTTAGATTTTCCAATTTACGTATGTGTCTTCCCTCCTCTATCTTTTCTCTTCTTCAAATTTTACAGAGCCATATATCTCTCATAATCCTCTCTCCTTTCTTTTCTCGCAACAATCACTATATATAACTTTCTGTATCATCAACACATATATTCGAACTCTCAGCCTTCAAAGAATCAATTATAATAAGTGAATAACTTCCTTACAGTTTACATTCTTGGTCGTGCTAACAAGTTAATCGAAATGCATTTCACATTTTCACATTTCGACAATTTGGCAATCCTGTGTCGAAGACTCTTAAAAATTCAAATTACGAAACCCAAAATCTAAACAAAAAGGTTTTTCGGAGTTTTCACATTTCGGCGTTTCGGCATATCTGCAATTCGCATTTCGCGATTTCGACATTTCTATTGTTGAAGTGTTTCGACACTTCAAGTCCCGATCCCCGAAATCTTCGGCGTTTCACATTTCGGTTTTTCGGTATTCCTGTGGTGAAGTTTTCTTGATGCTCCATATCGTGATGCCCGAAACTCCAAAATAGAGCTTGGTTGCACTAGCTCCTTCCTCGAGCCTTTGTCAATGTGACCATTGGTTATGATCAGACGCTTATTCATAAAGTGTTTTCGCGATTTCCTATTTCGGGAATTTGCATTTCGGAACTTCGGGACTCCTGTGATGAAGAGATTTTTGCTTACCCTGCAAAAAATCCCGAAATAAAAACTCCCAAAATCTACACGGTTTCGTGTTTCAGTATGTCGAGAGGCACGCTGAGCCTGTGCAAACTGATCCACGCTAAGCCTTTAGCATTTTTAAAGTTTGACATTAATGACAAAACCACTGAGCCTGTGCAAACTGATCCATGCCAACACATAGTTATGACATTTGTAACATTCAATGTCACGTGGGACCACATAGGCATTTCTTGCTTGAACATTTATTTTATAATCCCTGTAATCTGCAACCTTATGTCCAAAATTAGTACAATAGAAAAAATGACCATAAAATAAATTTGCATACCTGGGAGTGAATGATCTTCTTTGTGGTGTAGTCCTTCTGAATTTATGCCTTGACTGATCATGATCATGGTTGAAGCTTCTTTGTGTCTTGAACATGGATGGTCTTTGTTAGTCCCTAAAATTGCTCTTGACTGTGAGAGGGAAAGCTAGGGCATCATCAAGTTATTGCAATGGTATTTATGAAGGATTTTCTGAATAGGTTTTTAGAAAGTGGTTGAAAGTTGGTTCAAGGATTCAAGAATAAACACATAACTCAAATGTAAAAGCAAGTAAACATCCCACTGATTTAGTAAATGGTAGTCACCTTAATAGATCATAAATGTAAATAAAGAAGGGAATGTATGAGAGTATCTAGTTTTTCAACTCACTTAAGGATTTTTTATTTCAAAATATCATTAAGAAACAAGAACATGTATTTGAAAAAAATATTGATTATAAACAAAAACAACAAAGTGTTCACTATGTTACTTAAAATCAAGAAATCATATGCATTGCAATAGAATAAATGAATTCAAGTAAGAAAAGAAATACAATAATATATGAAAGAGGATCTGACCATCAACATGCATTTTCTATTTAGTAACAATATAAACTATAATCTTGTCTTATTGTGGAGTTTTACAAAAAGGTCCTTGAATGCCCAACTAATCCACCCCTAATTTCTCCTTCGACAGAGTTTATATAGAAACAATACATAATTATCAAGATCCAAAAGAAATGGATCTGAAAACATCCTCATCTATATTTAGTTTCTTTTTTCAAATAATTAATGGGAATATCAAATATGATCTCCAAGTCGAATTGATGAGGTGGCTTGTCAACTATTGTCCATGAGATTTTTTAGGAAAATAAATCTCGCAAATTCCTGAAAAATGGGGTCCAACAATATATTTGTATCTCTCAAAAGGTGATATATGTGTACAAACCGAGAGAGGTTTTTGTGAAGGGGCCCGTTCCCAACACAAACCTCTTCTGGTTTCCAAAAATTCATCTCCAGTTGTTCTGCAACCTTGCCCAAAGATAGTGACTAAAACATGAAATAATTTATTGTGAAATATCTGAAAAATAGGCCTCAAAGATATATTTGAATATCTTAAAATGTGATATCTATGTAAAAATAGAGAGAGGGTTTTTGGAAGGGGCCCATTCCCAAAAAAAACTCTTTTGGTTTCCAAAACGTCATCTCCATCTGTTCTGCAACCTCGCCCAAAATTAGTGACTAAAACATGAAAAAAAATATTATGAAATATCTGAAACATAGGCCTCAAATATATATTAGAATCTCTTAAAATGTGATATCTGTGTAAAAACCAAGAGTGTTTTTGTGAAGGATCCCGTTCCCAATAAAAACCTATTTTTGTTTCCAAAAATTCATCTCCATCATTTCAGAAACTACTCTTGAAGATAAGGACTAAAACAGGAAAAGCATAGTATTTCCTGTATTTGATTTCTGTCTTTTTTTCTTTCTATTATGTTCATCCTGAACTCCAGATGTTATTCTATTGGAGTAGGTAGTTTCAAATATATGGAGGTTTGGGGTTTACTTATCTTAATTTCATATTTGGAGGATAACCCAGTGCTAAGATCCTCTTCTTCGGAGCTTTCTAATTCTCTGATTTCTGGAATATCCTGTAGCTTTTCTTGTTGTTTGGCATTCCATTGCTCAACAAAATATTTCTCTTTATTTCATTTGTTTCACTTTAAATTATGGATATTACTTTACAGGGGTAGGTAAATTCAGATTTGTATTTATTGGCATCTCTAGTAGAACTCCTTCTAGGGCATTTAGGTACAGGTGTTTACTTTTTGCTCTGTTTTTTACCCTTTGCATTCTTCTTAACTATAGATCGGTCTTTCTACTTGACTGGAGTCTGAAATGGGCTTATAGTGTAATCCTCATTTTCATAAATTTCCCTCTTTATATCTGGATTATGACATATGTCAGTGTCTTCATTTTTTTTAGACTTCTTACCTTGACTAGTGGTAGCTTTCTCATGGTCTTCACCTACAGACAAATCTTCAATAGTTGTTGAGCTTGCAATTTCCTCTTGCTAGCCCGATTTACCCTAGTTGCAGGTGATTCTTCTTTTATTAAGAATCTAGTGGCTTGAAAATTTTGTTTCTGTTTGGTTGATTTCTTCCCTTTCAAATTTTTGGATTTAGTTGACTGTAAATCTGGTTTTAAGGACTAGATTAACCAATCCTAGGATCCCTGGACTTTGTTTAAAGAGAATACTACTAATGTTCTAATTAAACCCTAATGAAAGAGACTGTCTTTTGTTGTCTCAAGATGAGATTGCACCCTCTTAGACATTTTGGATAAACATTTTAGCAGAAAATAGGGTAAATTAAGAGGATAATCACCATTTATATGAATCAACCGTATGATATGATAGAGATAAACCAAGGAAAACTTGCCTTCACGTGTAATGTACATGTGGATGATTAGCAAAGCAATGTGACATTCTTTCCTTATCCAGCTGTGTGGTATTCTCTTGTTCCAGTTAGGGTTTTGTTTCTCTGGAATTAGAAACTGATTTACAAACTCCATGACCACATTCTCCTTCTTCCACCATCTTTCCCCATACACTGGCAATTTGCAGGCTTTAGCAATAGAATGTTATATCACATGCATCATAAGTTTTCCAACCACATATTCGAAGCCATCAAAATTATGTTCAAACACCATCGATATTCATTCATCATGCCCTTGGAACGTTGAGAAAAAATTGAGCCAACCAGCATCCTTGAATTTTTGCACCATATGAGGGAATGCTTCGAGCAATTTTGTTCCTTCAATCTCCTATCTGATTATCTGGCCACTCTTTTTGGGTGCCATATCACTGATACGATCCTATAGACAATCTTGAGAAGAATGATGGTTGAATCCTCAATTCTCGAGAGTTGTTTAAAGGCAAAAGTTATCTCTTGGTCTACAATCCCTGCATAAAATAACAAACATACTAAAATAGGAAGATCATGATTTCATTCATGATAATCAGACATTGTTGATTTGATGCAGGTATGGCGAGTACAACTCAATCCTTTGTATATAGTTGTTATCATAAAAATAGCAACCCGAAATAGATCATAAAGAGGTATGCAAATCCTCTAATCATAATTTGAAATGTTAGGACACGATATGGGCAGGGTGGCACATGCAAAACAATGATTATTCCTAGTGCTGCAGGAATAGCATTATTCTTGCAGTGCCTTTTTATGACTTGGAAAAATTTGAAAATTCAAATAATGAAATGACAAGTGATGTGACAAAAAATCCTCATTTCAAATCCTAATCTTTAAACACTTCAAAAATCATTTAAAATGTGCAATAAAGATTGAAAAGTAATCTTCCAAGCCAAGACATAAAAACTAAGTTTTAATAGAAAATCATGAAAAAGGAGAGGACAGGGACTATGGACACTCACTCAAACAAAAATAAGGTTAGAGACTAACATTGGTTCCTTCTGGGGATAAAGTTTCATGATGAAACTTTAAGAACTTGTTGACCAATGCCTTCGCATCCCTTATCATCATCAACTTTTACTATAATTGGTTTCATGTCCAGCCATTCATTTATTTGCAATCCAAAAATAACAACCACAAAACTACAAGTAGTCTTTCCATTGGGATATGGAGTCCTTATTCTTGCATACTGAAAACTTGACACTACTCTCATACTGTAAATTGATCTTCAAGCTGAAACCAACATGCTCAAAAATAAATCTTATTTATGTACAACTCCTACACAAGTAACCAATCAGTTCATTGATCAGGTCACATCAAACTTCCAATGCAKCCATGAAAACATTTGACTGACAATATGGTCTTCTTCCTTGCAAGTAAATAAGAAAATGTAGAAAAACTGAGATGTTTGCAGTAAAAAATGAATGGGAAGCCCATACTTACAACTRGAATTTTCTTTAATTCCAAATGCTGCAAAATTTTGAACCTCTGGAAACACTGACTCCATGTAGACAACTACTGGATCATATATAATATGAAAAAATTCCAGCTGATGAAAAAACCCAAACTGCTCCCCTACAATTTTTGTTTTATTTGGGAGACCATAATCCACTTGATTTCCTTGAAACAACACATGAACATCACTCGTTTTATGACAATGAACAACAACATCTTGGATAGGATGATTTCCTTCATCTATTTGTCCAACATCAGATTCATACTCATCAAAAACAAGCTCACTGTTGCATAGGTCAATGAATGCTAATGTAAAATTCTTCTCTTCTCCATTTTCATATTCATCATATACAAGTTGACTATAAAAAAATTATGAATTTTGAAATTCACAAAATTTTGTTTCATTATGCTCTTCAAAGAAAGAACACAAATGAACAATCTGGTCTTTTGGAACAAAAATTTCATTATGAAAATCCAATAAATTTGTTGTCATACTATCCATGACACTATCATCAACAACATCTTGAAACACTTCTCCTTGATAAGAATAATGAGAGAAAGTTTCATGAATGATTAAATCTTCTCCATCATGATAGGATGGATACTTTTGATTGATTTCAACTGGCAATGATAAAAAAAATTGTTCACCATCAATATAATCTTCAAGAATTTCTTCACTAAAATATTGTCTTTCACAAATATTTCCAGTAGAGAATTCTTCATGAAGAGACCCATTCGAATGGCCATAAAAACTGTTAGGATAATTATGAGAACATTACAAAATATCCTCACTGGCCTCATCACTAAAGCCCTGCTGAAATGTTTTGCTAAGAGGTTTAAATTGTTCACAACAATCATTCAAGAGGCATTCGGTAGGATAAATCCTCTTACAAAATGAATGAAAAACAACATGGAAATCATTTAATGATGAAATATTGGAAACATGAAGAGATTGGTACAATTGTCTCGCCTCTCCTTCCAAGGAGTACATAAACATCTTCAACAATACATCTTCATGATGAATATCAAGTTGGTCCATGTATTGAAGAAAATCAATCAAGTGTTTTGCAGGATGATCGTGATCATCTCCTCTAAACCTTTGAAGACAGTCTCCCCATTCATTCATATTAGGCACAACATTTGGAAAACCAGGAATACCGGAGAAATCAAATCAAGCAAACCTACGAGCCAAAATGGCTACCATAGCCTTCGACATCTTGGATCAGTGGAATTGCCAATGGGTTCTTCCTTCATGGAGTCGTTAGGTGAATGATACAGTCAGAAAAAGTGTCCAACTCTTGTTCACTATTGTTGGGCCCGTGATATGGTTAATTTAATGATGATGATTAGATCCTTTTTGGCCAATATTGTATGTGCATTTTCCTGTTTTGAAGAGTTTTGAAGAATTTTTGTATTAAATCGTTGTGGCTCATACCAGGTATGTATGATTGATGTTTTATGATGGTTTCGAGTATAATTCAACATGTTTTAATGATTCCAAGAAACTAATTCACGTTCTGTGTGTCAAAAGGGAAAAATCGCAGGTCGTTTTTGCATCCAGTACTCCATCCGACACTCCATCCTACACTAAAACTGTGGGCGAGTTGGCGGTTATCATATCGGCAGCCAGCGATGGGCGAATTAGAGACATGGGTTTTTCTTGTGTTCGTGGCCTCCAGCTACTGAGCTTCTGACAACTTGGATTGGGTTGTTATGCTGGCCATTTATTGGCTCGCCTTGTTTCTAGAAGCCATCGATGGTTAAAATGCATTAAATGCGATTTGCAGTTTTTAGAGGAGGTCAACCCTTCCAGTGGTTGAAATCTCAGCTTGTAAACTCTATAAATACCACATCAGTGGTCAGACAAATAGTTTGGAGAGAAAAAAGATAGTTAAACTCTCTTTTTCCATTTTCAGACATTTTTCTCTAAAACTGTGTAAACTTCGTTTTTAATTTTAATGTTGAAATCGTGTTGCTTGAGCTCGTGATTCATCGTTGAGGAGTAGCCACGACCTGCTAGGGGGGCCACCAGTGGTCTGGGTGAATATTTAGTCAATTATTTTATGAATCCATACAATATAATAGTCATTTCTTTTCTTTTCTATACATGAGTTTTATTGTGTTTATTTACTGTGTAAATTGTTGTTCATAATTTAATTGTTTTAGTTCAGTTTTGCAGGTTATTATGAAGGCTAGTGTTAATATGCAATGACCTTTTAATTAGTAGGAACCAACTTTCAAGTTTAGATACTAACCCCTGTGTGTAATTAGATGGTATTTAGATTTTTCATATGTTGGAATAGAGTTTAAAAACAGAGTTAAAACACAGTATTTAGTTCATGGTTTCTTTGGCAAGTTTCGGTGGATGGATAGTTGTTAGTTTTAGTTTTCATTTCTAGTTTGTTTATCTAATTGCTATTTAGTTTTGCTTATTTGGTTGTTATTTAGGTTGCTTATTTAATTTCTTGTTATAGGCTGAAATAGAAATAGGATTTAAGTTATGTCTTTATGAGTATTTTCCATTTGCAATTTAATTTGTTAAAATAGGATTAGTTTAATTTAATTCATGCAATTTCCTTTCTAGATCTAGTTTGTAATTTTAATTCGAAGTTTGATTATTAAGTTTAGTTTTCAGTTATGAGTCTTTAAGTAGTATGAATTTTCTTAGAATAGCATAGAATGCAATTGAATTTAATACAATAGTGTTTTCATATTGTTGATGATTAGCGCATAGATCGAATAATCACATGGATATGCAGGGTAGTTGATGTTGCTTCTATAATGGCTAAGTTCTCACTAGATTTCCTAATTCATAATTTTCACTTTGTTATCGAAATCAATATTGAGTTTATCCCTCTTGAGTTATCGTTAATTGTTAAATGCCATCGTGATATTATAAGACACCGGAGACATAACCATCAACACTATATTTGAGTTTTCTTACTTTGGTAGATTAAAGAAGAGTTTTATTTTCGTAGATTAAAGAGTAGTTAATTATTTTTATTGTCATGATGCTTTGAATTTAGTAGATTAAGATTTCCTTTCATAAATTAGAAGTAATTATGAAGTTTAATTTAAAAATAGAGTTCGCTTGCTTATTAATTTGACTAGTTGCTTATTGAGTAATTATGATTACTTTACTTGTTGTAGAAGTTACCATAGGTTAGTTAGTTGATTGCTTGTTTGTTTACTTGCTTTGATATGGTAGTTTCTTGCTTGTTTATTTGTTTTAATAGGAAAGTTTCTTGCTTGCTCATTTGCTTAATTGTTGTTGCTTATTGAATTTGAGTAGGTTAATTAAAGTAGTTTGTTGTTGTTATTGCTCATTAGATAGATTAAATAGATAGTTTGTTTTTGCTTATTATCATAATTAAGTTAATTTGCTTTAAGTAGGGTTTTCATTTGCTTTCTTAGGACTATCCATCGATTCTTTGTTCAAAAGTTACTTAGGATAAATAGTTTAATTTTCTTAATAGGGTTTGATCATTAGTAGTCTTTGCTTGAGTAGATTAGCCCTTAGATAGCCCATTTCCTTAGTTAGACTACACTAAGTCTAGCCTTTCTGCCTTGGCACATATAGTGCTACAACTCTAAGTTTACTTACCCCGGTTGACAATTTAATTGAGGGTTTTTAGTGTTTTTTAGTGCATATAGAACACCCATCATTTTTGGCGTCGTTGTCGGGGAGTTGTCTCAAGGTAGGAAATAGTTAGGAAATAGATCACTTATAAACCTTAGCATTAGTTTGGTGGCGGGACAACTTTAAGACGAGAGGTAAGTGTTGGGTCATGTTGTCATTGATGCCAATGGTTTGATTGATTGATGTCATTGATTGATGTCAAGTTCCAAAGGATTGATTGATTGTTGATTGATGTAATGTAATATGTATTGTCCTTGATGAGACTGCATAGATGAATATGGATCAATGAGTTGTCATTGATATGATGAAGATGGATCAATGAGTTGTCATTGATACATGATGCATAGTTGATGTATATGATGCAGTGGTGGATTGATGCATAGATGAATTCATTATAGTATTATCATGATTGATAAAGTGCACACATGGATGAACTCCAAAGTGGTCCCCTTTATGGTGAAATCCCTCACGGGAAGACGCTTTGTGGTTGAGTTGTGGTTTGGAGGACCCATTCTTGTATGTGGAATAATGAGATGAAGATAAATGAAGTTGTTGGTGAAACTATCCTAGATGGATAGTGTTTTTCATGCCATTTCCGGTGGTATGTGGAATGTCACATAACTTCTCACGGTTTGAGAGTTATGGCCCTATGAAGTTGAAGGATCCCCATGTGTTGGCTTGAATCCCCAAATGGTCAAAGAAGTGAAAGTGCCCTAAAAGAAGAAATCATTATTTAAATGATAAAGTAAAGTGACAAAGTCAAGATGGATTATTTAAATAATAAAGAAAAGTGACAAAATCAAGAAAGATTATTTAAATGATAAAGTATTGGAGAACTTTCTATTTATGGAAAGTGGTTGACCCTAAAATAAGGAAAATAGGTTAAGTGACCTAGAAATGGGTTAAGTGACCTTAAAATGGGTTAAGTGACCTAGAGGATGAAAGTATAAATAAGATGGCCATTGTCTCTTGCAGATCATCATTTTTGTGGATCAATGGAGAGCTTCTTGTGAGAATATATTTTGGAGTATTGATGGAGATCTTCTTGTGAGAGCATCTTAATTAATAAATAATTATTATTAATAATGAAAGGTCATGTCTCAAAGGACATGACTATTGGTAAAGGGCACCCCTGCGTGGGTATATAAGAAAGCCCTCATTCTCATTTGTAATCATCTTATATCTTAATATCTCATCTATTCATATATTATTTACAGTCCTACACGAATTACTTTATTATATTCCAAATATTTTGGATAATTCTTGTGTGAGCGAACTTTGTTCGTCTCATTTGGTATCAAAGCTTTGTTTTTTCTGATCCCGACCTTTGGCCAATCTCTTTATCAGACCTTTTCTGAACTGACTTTTAGCCAACCCCATCATTTCAGAGTTTCTCTGAGAAATTTGGTCTTTGACCACCAACCGGACCTTTGGCCATTCAAATTTTCAAAGTTCTCAGGAACTTCGGTCTTTGGCCATGTAAAACTCAGGATTTTGTTGAAGAACATTTCACTGCCAAGAAATCAAGAACAATATATATTAGACATTCTGTATAAAAAGAAAAAAGAAAAAAAAGAGTATATTTTTGAAAGAAAATTAAATTTATTAAAAAAAGAAAAGAAAAGGGGAATAAGTATATAAAAGAAAAAATATATACTCGAGCACAAAAGATTCAAAGACCCATATATATTAGAAATAAAACAAGTACTTAAGTGTATATATATATATATATATATATATATATATATATATATATATATATATATATATATATATATATATATAT
>JASDQU010099780.1:1044412-1058430 GCA_032191745.1 Picea mariana | reverse complement strand
TGGTGAATTGATTATGCATGTAGAGAAAGTCCTTTCTATGACCTATTGTGGGTGGGCCTAGATGTTATTGATGGTGCTAAAGCACCAAATCACCTCCTATCACAATTAATAATGGTAGAATTGTGCCTTTGGGATAGTACTATGTGTTTCCTTTCAAGAACATACCCATGCTTCAACCACATATCAGTGTCTGAGATGGAGGTCCTAAGGTGCTAAGTTTGTAATGGTGGGGTCAGTTGTTAAGATGATGGGGAGGTAGGGTTTAAGGGAATGTGTTTCACCTTGATTTTTTCACACATTGGATCAGCTCATGATACATATCAAGGACTATCCATATGATGGGATGAACTACCAGGGCGACTTACAGCTAACCCAACTACCAATTGGATGAACATGGGGTTCATACGATATGTATAGATGCATTTAGAATTTATTACATGGCGTAGACTATTTCAATATTTGTTAATAATAATCTACTATATGTGTGTGCATATATAGTGTTGGTGAGGCCAATGTGGAATTCCCACCATTGTATGTGTTGAGCTAGATGATCCTCGGCCATCAAGGCCAAGGAGGACAGTTGATATTGACACTAGAGGATATCAAGTGATGGAAGATATGAGAAATAGGTTGGACCAATTACTAAGAGGGGTGTTGAAGTGTAGATGGCATGATTTAGATCACGATGTTAATGTAAGAACATGTATAGAGACACCCACCTAATTAGAACCTAATACTAAGGAGACCAACATTAATAATATCTATACCCACTGTATATATAGAACCACTATATATATATATATATATATATATTGTATAATTTATATATTATAAATATTTAAATTAACAAATAAAAAAATAAAAAAAACGAAGCATCTTTGGCCATTTGTGTATGGCGCATATCCAGCCACATCCATAC
The DNA here is from genome assembly GCA_032191745.1 of Picea mariana. Taxonomy (NCBI): domain Eukaryota; kingdom Viridiplantae; phylum Streptophyta; class Pinopsida; order Pinales; family Pinaceae; genus Picea; species Picea mariana. The sequence goes on along the minus strand of JASDQU010099780.1, from coordinate 1,057,511 downwards.
CCCAGCCACTTACTGTAATGCGCACTTGGCCATAACCCGTAGTCTACGAGGAGAGGAGAAAGGGTAGGTGGAGAGGAGAGGAGAAAGGGGAGGAGAGGAGAAATGAGAAAGGGTAGGATGTGAGCAAGAGCAGGAGCACACAAGATTTGCGAGGAGAGGAGAAAGGGTAGGTTGCAAGCAGGAGCAGGCGAGGGAACACGAGGGTGAGGTTTATGAGAGGAAAAAGGGGAGCACACGAGGGCACATACGGGTGAGTCTATGAGGAGAAAGGGGAGCACACAACTAGGGCACGTAAGGGCAGCAAGAATGATGAGTACCCTAACTATTATCTATAGTCTTCACAATGGGTTCTTGATCTCCATCAATGTTGGAGGTAGAAGCCAAGCACTAATCGATCTTTAAATTTGGAAATAATGCTTCAATGATGGCTTCATCATCTTCAAGATGAGATTTGGGAATTTTTCAATGGGTTTTTGTGCACCATATACTTCCTTGAGTCTTTCAACAATGGGAATACATTTCTAATGATAAATAGGGCTCCATTTCGTACAAAATGCCTCAGCAAATCTTGCAAAAGATAACACTTCTCCTCTACAAATATGTCCAAACCATCTCTTGAACTATTGTTTATACTAAATTCAAAAAAAAATCATCATAACATCTTCATGAATGATGCCCATGCAGCTAAATGCATGTGGAATATGTGTCACTTATCATGCAACATGGATTAGGTAGATACCCTATCTTACCACCACTTCCCTTGCCACCCTTAAGTCCTTATTTAATTCCATAGGTTTATTTTATTATAACAATTTGATTTGGAGTTGCACCATATCTCACATTTGGAACGTTTTCCCCTTGAAACATTTTCAAACATATGATAATAATAATAATAATAATAATAATCTATTTTTAAGGTCACGACCAAGCCAGACACCAAATTGGTGTATGGAACCCAAGATTTTATCTCAAATTAGGTATTCTTTTACATCATCCATGTTAGCACTTACACATTTATGCCATGTAATTTACTTTCTTACAATCATGAAACCAAATACCAAGGGGTTATTAGTCCCTCCATGAGACTTCTTACAATCATGGTGCCAAATGCCAAGGGGTTATTAGTCCCTACATGGGACTTTTAGCTTATGTTTTTTGTACTTTCTCTTTGTACATCCAATTAGTCCCTATATCAAACTTTTATCTCGTGTGTTATGTACTTTCTCTTTATTGGTCCAATTAGTCACTACATGGGATTTTTAACTCCATGTACACTTTCTCTCTATTGGTTCAATCGTACATCTACAAAATAGAAAAATATTTCTTAAGTTTACCTAGGACATTTGAAAATTCCATATTAATCTGGGTTTTGAGAATATTTAATATGTGGATTTATTGTTTTTTTTATTTGGGAAAATGTCTCTTGGGATTTCTAGGGTATTATGTCAAAAGCTAAAAATAATAATTTTCCTTCAACTCTATAAGTTTTAATAGAGGCTACCTATTCAACTCTGTAAGTTTTAATGGAGGATACCTATTCATATATGAAGGTGGAAGGGGGTGTAAATTAGATGAATATGAGGTAAATGGAGGCTACCTATTCATATATGAAGGTGGAAGTAGGTGGAAATTACATGAATATGAGGGAATAGATGTTTATTTTCCATTTTTCAAAAATCTTGTAGGTTACCAACTCATGTACGAAGGTATGCATGAGGTGGAAATGAGATGAATATGAGGGAATTTATGTTCATTTTCCATTGTTCAATATGGTTTAGCATGTGTTTTTGTTGTTGTTGGGATTTGGTGGTCCGTTCTTATCATGGTGTAGCCTAGAATTTGGTGGGTGGTGTGTTCTTGTCATGGGATTTTTAGATGTATTATCAACTATGATATATGGTTGTGGTTATCTTGGTTGTTGTGGTGCACTATGGAATTTGGTGGGTCATATGTGAACATCTCAAGGTAACTTGGAATTTTATGTCTGGTTTGTGCTTGGAGTGGATTTCTTGGTTGTCTTTGTTGTATTATAGGGTTGTGCTTGTCTCAATAGTCATGGTGCACTATGGAATTTGGTTGGTGGCATGTCCTCATTATGGGGTTTCCTAGAATTTGGCAGGTGGTTTATGCTTGCCATGGGTTTCCTATATATGGTCTCTAATATGGTGATTGTTCATGGTTTTCTTAGAGATAGTGGTGTACTGTAGAATTTAGTGGGCCATGAATTGTGCTCATTGTGGAATAGCTTAAAATTTTGTGGGTGCTCTATGTTTCCCATGGGTTTCATGGTTATGGTATCAATTATGGTTTTTTGTTGTGGTTGTCTTGGTGATCATGGTGCACTCTGGAATTTGGTTGTTGTTCCATGTTTTTCATTTCTCTCTTGGGTTTGGTCTTGATTATGGTGTTTTTTAGTGGTTGTCGATGTGTGGTAAAACATTTCATGGAGGAGGGTTTTTTTTCCATAGGATTGTGGGTAGTTTCATTGCTACCTCTTGCATACACTGGTAGATTGGTTGGAATTGTTGGTATTTGGCACATAGAAAGGGATGTGTTTTCCTTGTGACAATTTTCTTCAAATTGGATTTGTCCATATGTGTTTTCTTTTCGAGTTGGTATTTCACACATAGAAAAGTATGTGTTTTCCTTGTGAACATGTTTTTGGTTTGGATCTATTCTTGTGTGTTTTCTTTTTGTATGTGATATGGGTTTCATGTTGTTATGTCCCATGTTCAACCCTAGGTTTCTTTGATTCCTACAAAACAATTATTGTTTCCCTATAGTATTGGGGTTTAGGATGGCCTTCTGGGAGTTGACAATGCAACACATGGGAGTTTGCAAAAAGTAGAGGTGTTTTGTGTCATGTGGTTCCTCTTCCTTGAGTAGAGGATGTCTAGTTGGGTTATCCCAGTCTAGTATTTATATTTTTTCTATACCATTTATAGAAGTTATGGCATTGCTCAAGTTCAAGTGAGAATGTTTTGTTTAGGTTCATTTTAAAGACAAAAGAGGGTAGTTTTGTATATTTTTAATTTCAAAATTTTTCAATTAGTTTTGGAACGTGTGCCTAAGATTGTATATGTCATTTACTTGCAATAAAACTTATGTAATATGGAATTTAAATTTAAAACTTGTGGAATTGAATATCACTCTTGTATACAAAATGGTTTTTACGTGTTGATTATTGCATATGGATTAAGAACCTATGCCTATTATTATAAATCTTATTTTTTTGCATTAATATTTTTGGAATTTGTGTTCAACAAAATAGGGTATTTCTACATAGATCGAAAAACATAAGAAACCAATCACACAAATAGATCAGAGATAGGTACACCATTTTTGTATGTGGTTAAAACTCTCAAAGAGAGAAATAGTCCCTGGCCTTAGCCAACACAAACACCTGAGGCAATATATTAATGAAAAAGAAAATTATTGTACATAAGAGTTTCCCACAATTAATATTCAGTAAATGACCCTCCATACTCTTTAAATAGAGCTCATGGAGCAGTCAGGTGTTAAGCCATGGATCAATATAATTGTTAGTATTATGGAGAGTATGAACCATTGGTGTCTAGAACATGTCATGGCCATCGGATTACATAACTAAAGATGAATACTAATGCATACTAAAGAAACACACTTTTACCTAAAGACACATTGTACCAAGTTGATCTTAACTAACTCCTAAGTGTCTAAATATTCTAGCATTCCCCCTTAAGAACAACTAACAAGTTCTATACAACCATTTATATATGAAAAAATTTCTTCCTTTCAGAAGAGGTACAAGATCCCAAGTATCATTTGTCATTAAGGAATGATATTATTCATTATTTATTGTGTCCAAATCTAGATGGATAAAAGCTTCTACAAAGCTTCTACAAATGTTTATAGATCATGAAACTCTAAAACTTGAGCTAAAATAGAGGAGGCTCATTGAAACTGTGAATGTGTATGACATTGATATGTAGGATAATTGGGAAGATCACCAACTACTTCATGTGTTGAATGGACCCATATGGGAACCAGAAAACATCATATGTTCCATCAACATGTCTTAAAACCCTCTAGCTCGTCATAATCCATGAAACCAAATAAGTGCCCCAACTGTCCATGGCTCATAAAAATCACAAGGGGTGGTGAAGAAATTCACTAGTAGTACCTCTATACAAAATAAGGGGTAATCAATAGCTTTCCAACTACCTCCCTTTATTCTTTTTTTTATAGCCATTCCAATAGCCATTCCAATGAGCTGGTGAGAGTAATAGCCATACCAATGAATTATCATTTTAAAGTATCTCTTTCAACACCAAAAAATTATGACACAAGGATGGATTCCACATGCCATTCACACAATTCCTTATTCAATGATATATTTTAGCCTCTTACCATATGAATTTATCAAGCATCGAAAAATATGTGCCACTATCTCATTATCATCTAAAGGAAGATTGACTAAACCTTGTTTAAACCTATAAATCATTCCAATCTTAAATCATTGTTCCAGCATGGTTGCATGAAATTTTCTTGGGATATGGAACCCCAACACTACATAGTGTACCAATGTGCCTGATACTCTGGTTATTATTATTATCATGGTAGGGTCATAGAAGGCTTCAATTTAAATCCAAAATTTCAAGAGTATAGAATGGATCCGAAACATATTCTAAACTTTGCTTTAGATACTTATCATAGTTTCACAACTAATAAATCCCAGCAAGCAACAAATTTTCCAATAACCGTTAATCATTCGTCATTATCATCCACATGCAATATTTTGAACTCATTTTTCCTGAAAGAGAATAAATTTATATATCTACTTGCCTTCACAGACCTAGAATTAATGCAAAGCCATTATTAGTATCCCATGTTTGCATCAAGCATGTCAAATGCCAGTAGGTAATGAGATATCCCCAAAGTGAGTAGTGATGGAATTCAATCTACCATTTGCCCCCCCAAAAATGGCAATATTTGGTGCATCTTCATCTGGTTTAATGCCTTCATCAAACCTCAAAAAAGTTGATATTCGTGACACCAATACTTGGTAATATCAATACTCATTTCTCCCACCAGTCCAAGCAAAATAAGTTTCTTTAGAGGCTCTTCATCCTTATTTGTACGTGACAACCTTTGCAGCCTGACTCTATTCTTCTTTTTTTGTTGGTTGCACTATTGTTAACCATCGCCATAACTAACTTATTCTTCAACTTGGATTGAACAAAACTAATATTTGTATAGTTCTACTCTTGGCTTGAAAAAAACTAATGTTTGTATAGTTCTACTCTTGTATTGAACAAAACTAATATTTGTATAGTTCTACTCTTGGCTTGAACAAAACTAATATTTGTATGGTTCTACTCTTGTAATGAACAAAACTAATATTTTTATAGTTCTACTCTTGGATTGCCTTAGACATATTTCCAACTAAAGTACCCAATATTTTCAACGCACCAACTGATGGTTGGATTTCTTACTCCATAGAATTGACCCTCATCTTCAATGGACATTTCTTATAATAATTCTAATTTGCACAAATCCAACAAACAACAACCTTAATACTATTTTTTTCTTAGATCCATATGATAAATTTATCATGCCCATAGTGTTTTCACATTTTTAATATGTCCTTAATATGTCCAAAATCAAGAGGGATATCACATTAAATTAGGTGGTTGACCACTAATATTGGTAATTTCACCCTAGTCTAATTGTGCATCCAAAACTAAAGATATAAAAAATTTATTTAGAACTTTGAATATGATGATGGACTACTACCTAAAAACATGTGCACATGCAACTGAAGGTACAATCAAACAGGTACCTGTCATATATTTCTTCATCGAGTGAGGAAATATTAGGACAAATAGAGGCCAGAAATGCGACTGCATCTAGTACATATGATAAGCAAAGAAGGACCTGAGGTGAAAAAGTCAGAATAAATTTTTTTAGGTGCATGAACTTTTTTCTTGCCAAAGGAGGATCATGCTCTTATGATGATGAGAGCATAGGAGACATAGATGTTCCACTCAGGTATAAGAATCTGGTGAAACAATGGGTACCTAAGGAACTACCTCCTATAGATGTTGACTTCATTGTCAACAATAGGACATATCACATTACACCATCCTCCCTGCATGGCTTGGGGCTATTTTCCATGGATGGAATAATTGTAAAATACAATACAGTAACTAAATTCATGGACTATGTCGGACCTTGTTAAAATTATAACGATTGGATGCAGTTGGTCTGGTACATGCGAAGTATGCGGAGATATGCACTCACCACAAATTATATACAACTAATAAGAAAGGATAAAAATAAGGGAGTGACCATCTATATTGATGGAATGTCTAAAGCTTTCAGCAATATCGCAGGGTTTATAAACAGCACATGACCTGGGACAACAAACAAACAACCGAATTGCATATATGAGGGATGTGAAGAGAATCAGGTAGTCCTGTGCATAATAAAAAAGATATCTCTCGGGGAAGAGTTATTAGTGCATTACCATTTGAATCGAATAGAAACATTGACTAATAGTGTGCAGGTTCTTATGCAACACCTCTTAAAGAAACCTCTACTTATTGCATTATATTTTTTTTATTATCTTTAACATTGTTGTAAATATTATCTTTAACATTGTTTTTTTATTATCATTAACAATTTTTTAAATATTTGGGGGTTCTAATTATATTATAATGTGGCAGGATGACCGTGGGAAAGGGTCAACCACAAAACATGTAAATAATTATCAATTTCCACTTTCATTTTACGTTGTTTTTATTTTTTTCTTATATAACTTTATTGAAATAACATTGTTTTTGTTGAAATTATATGTAGTCCGTAGGCCATGTGGATCATGATTCTGCCAATGAGGGGGGGTTTTATTCATGCGTTTATCTGATGCTCTTATTAAAAAAAAATATCATTAAAGATAACAAGGAACTTGTTAGCTTGTTAGATCGTCCAGAACAAACTCCTGAGGTCAAAGAAAAGATCAAGCTCCTTATGTCACAACTTAACACATATAAGGTAATAACCATAATTTAAAGTGTTTTTTTTTAATGAACTCATATGTTCAATTATGATACTTTGTTCTTTAACTGTTACATTATCTCACAAAAAAAAAAAATCTTTTTTATAAAGGAATTTTTGGAGCCTGTTCAGCCCGGTGTTGGTAGTAGTGGCGCTACAGAGATGCTACAGAGTCCTGATGCGGGCGGTCATACAGCTACTAGAGCATTATTTACTTCTCCATCTTCCACACCTAATTTAGATAGGAGCCATGACATGCACTGCTAGGCATCCACACCTCGATCAGAGTCTAGAGATGGTGGTAGAGATGAGGATCATAGTGATGTGGTTGAGATGGTTGCATTTCCCAGAGCTAGACGTGTGACAAGCATGGGGACCCTTCCCTGCACATTTTTGGTCGACGATAATGGAATTCCATTAAAAGTATCAAGACTCCAAGGTAGTTTTAATTCATATTTTAATCGTTTAATGTTATCCTCATACATAAATCATCTAGATTATTAATTTTAAATTAATGATCATATATTTTTGTGTACTGTAGGAAACGACCTTTTTTATAGGCACCTAGAGAGAAAGACCTTGTCTCTTTTTGGGGCAACCTTACGCATGAGGTGGAATTTCCATAATTCCAACCTCAAAAAGGAACTTATGGATTATCTTGAAGGCCTCTTTGGAGCAGACACGTTCGATAAAAAAGTGGTCACATCTGCAATGGTTGAATATTTAAAATATACGCGGGATGTTTATAGATGAAGATTGGAAGGAAATACTAGGTATGAGCATCCTCCCTCAATTCTAGAGAGGGAGTGGAAGGCAATTATTGATGATGCTAAAGAGAAGGTTTTGAAAAATCAGGAGAACAAATAACTGGTACACCAAGGTAAATTACAATTTTTTTAATTCAATGCCATCTTTATTTTTCTTTAGATCTAAATAAAAGTGTGGTTATATATAACATACTTGAAAATTTTGATGATAGGTTACCTGACACTTCGAAGGAAACCAAAGCAAGGATTTTCAAACATGGCCAACACAAGCTAGGCCAGAGTGGATACTCGAGGTTACAGTCACGAATTGTAAGTACCCAAACATCTTAAGAATATTATTTGTATCACCTTGCAACTTTAAGGTAATTGCAGCCAAAAACATTAAAAAACCATACCCTTATGCAATGTAGGGAAACGACTTTGGAACTGAAAACACAGAGGAAGACCTCCAACTTGGTTACAAGTACAGTTATAAAGTCATGGTTGATCGTAGGAAAAGCATGGGGCAGACCCCAAGATCCAATTTGCAAGATAAGGTAAATAAAAATTAGTCCACATTAACCTTTCATTACTTATAAAATACGTAAATGTTTGATATCATCCATATTTTAGTGTCTTAATTTATTTTAATCAGGGGATAAGCACTATCAATGAAACCATTAGTACTAGACAACAGAGAGTTGATAGTGAAATGTATCTAGAAGATCATGGTGCTCCCCAGTAGCCCAATCCCAGTGAGGCGCATCCCCAAGATGTTCATGTGACTGAGGCCCATGACAGTAAAATGTCTATATATTAATCATATACTTAATAATTTTGTACTTATAAATTTTTAGGTTTCAATGGCAGAGAATGTCATAGATGATCCTCCTTGACCTGAAGATCAAGTGAACAATCTAGAATCCATTCCAACGGTGTTGACTAGAGGACCATGTAAATAATTACATTGTTGAGTTTTTTTTTAATATTAATGAACTACTTCAATGATATTTAAAAATTGGCCATATAAATTTAATATTTTTTATTTTTTTAGGTGATGGCCCCTCACAGCAGCATACACTTCGTGGGTACGAGACTAAATGTACTCAACATGAAAGGACTGAAACAACAACAACTACTGAAGAGCACCCAGTAAACAAAGACATGGAGATGGATGAATTGCTTAAGAACTGGAAAGAACAAAAGAAGACTAAAAGAAATTCATGATGTCATGTAATAATTTTATAAGACAGTTAGATGTACATTATATAGTTGAACATGTAATGATGCAGATAATGCATTGACATTATGGGTACTTTTTCATCTGATAATGTACACAAGGCTATTTCTATGTCTTGTATATATCTGTGAATGTAATTTTGTTTTTACACTTAATGATAATTTCAACTTCTCTTATAATTCTTGGTATATATTCATTCAATACTCCTTGATTCAAGACGTGAGAATGCAAGTAAGACCTGGTGACTTGTGCTTGGGCTATAGAGTATAGGAAACAAATAGAACTTGAATATGCAATATGCAACTTCCAAAATATTGTGACATGATATATGCAACTTTGAATGTCTTGTGACATGATATATGCAACTTTGAATGTCTTGTGACATGTGACATGTGGCAAGCATTTTTTTCCAAGCAATGTGCAAACTTTAAACTTGGTGCAACATGCAAAAACAAATTTTTGGGAAGATGAAAAAATAAGTTTTAAGGATTAAACATGAGGGGTTGGAAATAGCCATGCCAATCATTTTATAATATTTTTTCAAAGCATTACCCTTCTTTTCATTGTGTCTCACATGAAAAAGAGCATTACCCTTCTTTTCATTATGTCTTTTCATTGTATCATGGACATGGTGTTTCTACTCAACATTGCCTCAAAGCCTACTTATTCATTCCTCTATGATATGTACAATGATATTTAACCTTCCACAAATCATTACGAGCAGAAAAATAAACCAAGGACAGGAACCCAAGGATTTCAATTTAAGGTCTTGTGATTCCGCAAGGTGGGATACAAAGAGGAATTGTTTCCATGCATAAACATTCTAAATACCTTGATTGAGAATGTGGATGTAACAATTTGAACATTGAAATCATAGACCGATGACATAATCGAGAAATATGGCGTTGCTACTCTTCAAAGGATGTATGGGTTCTCACCTCCCACAATATCAGTAAGCCTTTGGTGGTTGCAAAAGTTTAGCAAAATGCATGATGTTTATAACATTGTAAAGGCATGGTGGTTTTTATCTAAGTCATTCCAAACTACCACAAGTAAGATACACTTAATAAAAAAATTGAAAATGGAACTTCAAGCATTAGCAATTCTCTTGAACCTCTTGTATGGTAGACAAGGCACTAGATACATAGGGTTAAGATGGATTTTTATTATGCATGGGGTGCTCACGTATGGGATGATATTTTATTAGGTAGACTTCATATCTAATCTTCTTGCACAATGTATTCCAAAGGCTAAAACTCCCTTAGAGAGTGGTGCACTTGAGTTTTACATGGCGTATTATCTTGTGTATTGTGTATGTGTGAGCTAATAGTTCTCTTGTTTCAATCCCACATAGCAGCCTTCCTTTGCACTTGTACATTATTATTTCCAAGGCTTGTGGATAATCCATGTAGAAGTACTCCATTATATTTGACCTTTTTTTGGCTCCCATGTATGAAAGAATCTATGGTGAAAAGTTGTTATTCTTTTCACCATAGTCCATGGTTAGTATTAGTATGTCATAATCACAATACAAGTTACATATCCTTATTTATCTTGGTTAAGGTTTGATGATTACGGAATAAGTGTGAGTCATATATTGTTAAGAACCAAATATCAATATAGCATAGAAAAACCTCAGAATATGTACTCAACGCCTTGAAAAAGATATAAATTTAGATAATAAGCCTCTTCGAGGGGGCAACCTCTTATGCCCACATAAATGTAAAATTACTAGATGATTCAAAATGAAAATGTCTCCTTGTTATATATAGGAGACTAGGAGATATAATTACAACTAATGGCCTAAAGCCGACATAAATAAAATAGCATTACTAATATAATATGCCCCAATTAAGGGGTAATGAGCCACTATTTAGGTCTTAACATGCCCCTCCCCTTGATACAAGGGTTGTCTCCAATGCCTGAGTAACTTTGGATGCTTCTGTATAAAAGACTCATCTTACCAAGTGGAATCTTCAGCCGGTAGTTTCCTCCAATTAATGAGATACTTTGAAATGGATCTATTCCTCAACTGGCGAATTCTTGTGTCAGTGATGGCTTCAGGCTCCAAAATGATTTTTCCTTCCTGGTCAAGTTATGGAAATATAGTTTGAACTGGGATCTTATCACCTATAACCTTCTTCAAGCATTAATCATGGAAAACTAGGTGTACCCGTGAAGATGCAGGCAACTCCAATTTGTATGCCATAGTACCAATATTTTGCAACACCTTATAAGGGCCATAGTACTTTGGTGATAATTTATTATCCTTCTTGGCTTGCTTGAGGGACATCTGTTTGTATGGTTGTAGTATTAAAAAACCCAATCCCCTACTTCAAAATTTCTTTCACTATGATGTTGATCTGCTTGTTGTTTCATACGATTCTGTGCCATGGTCAAGTTGTCCTTTAATATTTGGAGAACTTGTCTTTTATGCTTGATGTGATATTCCACTGCTTGAACCTTATATTTTTCTTTTAGAGAAGAAGTGATGGAAGGACGATGGTATCCATAGAGTGCCATAAATGGTGTCATTTTTGTTGCAGTATGAAATGAAGTGTTATACCACCATTCTGCCAAGGGTAACCATTTGAACCATTGTGTTTGTTTATCAGAGATGAAGCAACAAAGGTATCATTCCATACATTTGTTCACTATCTCAGTTTGTCCATCAGATTGAGAATGATAGGATGAGCTATGAGCCAATTGAGTACCCAAACAAGAAAATAATTATGTCCAAAAATGTCCAGTGAAGATGGGATCTCTGTCACTTACAATAATCTTTGGGCTTCCATGTAGCTTTTGAATTGTCTCCATGAATGCGGTGGCAACTATAATAGCTTTGAAGGGATGAGAGAGTGCACAAAATTGTGTGTACTTGGTCAATATATCAACAATCACCATGATGACACTCTTTCCTTCAGACTTTGGTAACCCTATGATGAAATCCATGGAAACCTCCTCCCAGCGCTGACTTGGGATGGATAATGGTTGTAAAAGACCTAGGGTCTTAATTGTTTCCACCTTATTTTGCTGGCAAACCAAACATTCTGCCACAAACCTTTCAACATCATTTTTAAGACCATCCCAAGAAAATCCTTCTTGACCCTATGGTACGTTTTTAAAAATACTGAGTGCCCTCCTACTAGAGAGGTGTGCAATTCCAATAGTACATTTTGTTTGAGTTCGGATTTCTTACATAAATATAAGCAATCTTTGTACCATAGTGAATCGTTTTTCCATGTAAATGTATCTGATGTACTGGAATCCCGTTGCAACCTTTGAATGAGAGTCCACACTTTTTCATCATTCTTCCATTCATCCCTTGCTTCTATTATCCAAGCGAGTTGGATGATCAAGATAGCACAGAGAAAGGCCTCAACATCTTCATCCTTCCTTGAGAGTGTATCTACCACAACATTTTTCTTCCCTTTTTTATAGACGATTTCAAAATCATAACCCAATATCTTGGTTACCCATTTTTTTTTTTCTTCTGAAGATAGTCTTTGTTCCAAGAAGTATTTAAGACTATCATGATTTGTTTTGACCTTGAAGTGCCTACCTATTAAGTAAGGACACCATTTCTTCAATGCATGTAGTATTGCCATCATTTCCTTATCATAAATGGGTTTTTCTAAGTCCTTTCCCTTGAGTGGTCGACTTTCAAAATCCAGGGGCCTTCCTTCTTGCATTAGGATAGCACCAATTCCATTTCCCAAGACATCACATTCCACAATAAAGGTTTTTGTGAAGTCTGGAGTGGTCAAGACAGGAGCTTTGCACATCACCTATTTAAGTTGTTCAAAAGCATTAGTTGCCTCTGGAGTCCATGAAAATGCATCCTTCTTAGTTAGTGTCATTAAAGGTGCTTCTATTATTCCATAGTGTCAAACAAACTTGCAGTAGTAACCTGTCAAACCCAAAAATCCTCTAAGATTCTTCAATGTTTTGGGAATCGGCCAGCCCATCATGGCCTTAATCTTGTTAGGGTCTACCTTGACACCTTCATGAGATACAATATGACCCAAATACTCTACCTCCTTCACTCCAAAGAAACATTTGGATGGTTTGGCATATA
>JASDQU010099780.1:1028603-1043919 GCA_032191745.1 Picea mariana | reverse complement strand
CTCAAATTCACTCTTCTGGGCATAAGGTTATCTGTATGGATTGATGTTAGGAGGAACACTCCCAGGAATTAGGTGAATATCATGAGCATGATTTAGAGTGGGTGGAAGACCTTTGGGAATATCTTCAAATACTTTGGAATGCTTCTCAATGATCCCTTAGAGATCTCGAGGAATAGATGTCTTAGATGTTTGAACATCTAGTGAGCATAGTTGTGCAATAACACCTTGATGCCCCTTTTTTAATAATTTTTTCATGCCATTAGAGATTATCACCTTACCGGGTTTTCCTATGATACCTCTTAACTCAATTTATTTTCCTTCCAATGAAAATTTCATGAAACGTTCTTGAAAATTAAAAGCCACTGTTCCTAATGATTGTAACCATTAGATTCCTAGTACAATATCAGCACCACCCATTTGTATAGAAATCATTGGACTATTCATTACGTATTCCCCCATAGTAAGATTGATCTTATTGCATTTTCTTGAGCAATTGATAGTTCCTCCATCTGCAATCATTACTTGAAACTCCGGTGTTGGATATAAAAAGTAATTGAGATCGTTGGCTAATTTATAGTGAATGAAATTATGAGTACTGCTAGAATCAATTAGTACTATTACCTTTTTATTTTTGATATATCCTTCGATCTTGAGGGTTTGAGGAGTGCTAATTCTAGCCAATGCATTACACAATATCATGGGATTCAATTCTTCAGATGAAATTGATTCTACATTTTCATATTGAGATGGTTCTTGTTCATGTTCTTGTTCTTCTTCCTCTTCACAATCTATGTAGAATAATTTCTTCTCACCAAACTTATGTCCCTTACTGTACTTGTTGTCACAATTAAAGAATAAACCTTTTGTTTTTCTTTCCTCCAATTGTTGAGGTGTCAACCTTGTAGGTTGAGGTGTTTTAGAAGAAGGAGCATTATTCTCTCTATAGATGTTAGGATTGGTCCTTCTAGTAGCCATAGCCATATTTTTACTTTCAACATTTTTTGCCACCCTAAATGCATTCTCCAGTGATTTGGGTTCCCAAAGGCGAACCTCATGTTGAATGTTATCTCTTAAAGTTGCTATGAATACATAAATCAAGTGCTCATATGGAATATCTGTTACCTTTATATTCAATATTTGGAAGTTCTCAATGTTCTTTGTAACTGAACCCTTTTGTTTGAGATTTATCAATTGGCTAAAGAAGGTATTGCTCCTTTCATCCTCATAGTGTGTTATCATTTCTTCCGTGAAAATTGTCCAAGTGATGAGTGATTTGCAAGAACAAATCCATCTATACCATACAAATTGATTGGGTTCTAAATATAAAGAAGTAATTCGTACCTTTTGTGTATGTGGCACATTATGTAGATCAAAGAATTGCTCCATCTAAATTATCCATGTGATAGGGTCCTTGCCATCAAACTTTCTCATATCGATCTTAGGAACATGGTTGGTATTCAACCCAAAGTTAGAGTTTCTCCAATCTTGATTCACCTTCATTGTGTCCTCATCATGAATTTCATGGGATACATTTTCACTTTCAGGTGTCCTCTCTATTATGAACTTTTTCAATCCTTCCATGATCTCCTCTTTTAAACCATCCATCTTTGCCTCCAACTTAGCTTCCATCTCTTGTAGTTCATCTTTTGTTACTATCTTCTTTTGTAAATCATTTATGTCCCTACACATTTCTTTACCTTCATCAAGAGTCCAATTAGGATTGTCTAGAGGATTATTTGGTGTAGAATTTCCCTTTTTCGGTGGCATGTTGGCCAAGTATCACTTTTGAACCTTGATTTTGAGGTGGTTCTGCTAGACAATCTTTCTTCTACTGTATATCCAAAGTTTCAACCCTTCTGGGTAAGAAACTTTCTTTTTGGTAGTTCTCTGATATTTCTTCTCTACAATGCCATAGGTCTGATCAAAATTTGATGTGCCAAGTGGAATTTACGGTAACTTCCCCACAACTTGCTTATTTTTGGCCTATCCAGGAGATCTCACTTGTATAGTGTGCCTCGCACAACATAATTGATATAAAATTCTGAAACACCTACCAGAAATACTGCAAACTATCCACTATCCAATGAAACTAGTCTCACTCAATTTGGATACTCTAGGAAGAAGTTATGATTGTTTTACCTGGAACACCTTCTTGAGACTAGTCAATAGGACTAGTCATATACCCTATCTTCCACAGGGTGTATCTACAAATTTAATATGACCCAGAAGCTGCACCTTTTACCACAGATACCTTACTAATTTCTGTGAATATTTTCCATATTTTAGGGTCTGAAATGTTACATAAAAACTTTTATAGCGAAAATTCCGCAATGACTTAGTTCAGGATGATTCAAGAACCCTATCTTGCATAGGTTGTAACTACAAAAGTATAAGGCCTCAGGAGCTGAAATTTTAACCCAATGTACCTTGATCCATATGCTAAATATCCTCCAAGACGTGCCTTCTAAAACGATGTAGAAAAAATGTTATAGAAAAAATTCCAAGGTGTCTCATATGAAACAACGAAACCCCAAGACCTTGAGCTCTGATACCATATGTTAAGAACCAAATATCAATATAGCATAGAAAAACCTTAGAATAAGTACTCAACGCCTTGAAAAAGATATAAACTCAGATAATAAGCCTCTTTGAGGGGGAAACTTCCTTATGCCCACATAAATGTACAATTACCAAATGATTCAAAATGAAAATGTCTCCTTGGTATATATAGGAGACTAGGAGGTATAATTACAACTAATGGCCTAAAGCTGACATAAATAAAATAACATTACTAATATAATATGCCCCAATTAAGGGGTAATGAGCCACTATTTAGGGCTTAACATATATCTTGTTATAAGCACTAGTAGCCTTATCTATCCCATCTATACACTTAATAAAAAAATTGCAAATGGAACTTCAAGCCTTGGCAATTCTCTTGAACCTCTTATATGGTAGACAAGGCACTAAATACATATGGTTAAGATGGATTTTGATTATGCACGGGGTTCTCACGTATGGGATAATATTTTATTAGGTAGACTTCATATCTAATCTTCTTGCACAATGTATTCCAAAGGCTAAAACTCCCTTAGATAGTGGTGCACTTGAGTTTTACAAGGCGTCTTATCTTATGTATTATGTATGTGTGAGCTAAGAGTTCTCTTGTTTCAAGCCCACCTAGTAGCCTTCCTTTGCACTTGTACGTGATTATTTCCAAGGCTTATGGATAATCCATGCAGAAGTACTCCATTATATTTGACTTTGTTTTGGCTCCCTTGTATGAAAGAATATATGGTGAGAAGTTGTTATGATTTTCACCATAGTCCATGGTTAGTATTAGTATGGCATAATCACAATACAAGTTACATATCCTTACTTAKCTTGGTTAAGGTTTAATGATTACGGAATAAGTGTGAGTCATATATCTTGTTATAAGCACTAGTAGCCTTATCTATCCCATCATTATTTGAAATGAACATTATAAGCACTAGTAGCCTTATCTAAGCACTAGTAACATTATAAGCACTAGTAGCCTTATCTATCCCATCTATCCCATCATTATTTGAAATGAACATTTTTCAAATGGTACAACTAGCTATAAAAATTACTCACTATAATGAACTCAACTATCCACTTATTTTTAATCATCTATATGGTCCTTGGCATTATTATTTTCCATACTTAGAACAGATAGACAATAACATTCTACTAGTATGGAAATACAATAATAATGATCGATAAATGGTATTAATGTCACAAGAGGCTTATTGACAAAAGTTGTTGCTTCTGCACAAGGATAACTCATACATTTATTAGATATTTGTATTCTTATTAGTTACAACAATTGAAATTTCTAAAAACATTTTCCTTACATAAAATATCTTAGAGCTTATTAATAATCCTAAAGTATAAAATGATAGACAATGTTGTATGTTATATGGATTAAGAGGATTTTTTTCATATGACATTAGGACAGATGTGTGAAGTGAATATTGTAAAAACCTTATCTACATGTATCATGTATATTCATGTACATGTTAATTATTGGTTATTACATATACTTGCACATGAATTCTACAGGTGTTGCAGGTGGTACAACTTCCAAAAAGACTATTGTTTGTAACATGATCATTCAACAACTTCATGATCGTCATGTCATTATTGTTCATCAAGTAAGTCTCATATTTCTTTCAAGTTTTTGACCAAAATCTGGTTTTTTTGTTTATGGAAATGTGGGAGATATATTATGTGCCTAGTTTCCTTACTGCTTGTTGTTCGATAGAAGATATGCTTGCTGACCTCTTGACAACTTCTGAGGATTTGATATAAATTTTCTTTCTTTTTCTGTCCATATAGTTAATACAATTGTTTTCATATGTGGTTTGGTTTTTATGCTTCCATTTCTCTGATGACAAAGTACTCGAGAAAGGTAGACGACAATACTTGTCATTCATCAATTTGTTGAAAGATATTCATGTCACGTGTTTAAGATATAGTACCTTATAGAAACAATGTATGTTCAGACCCCATGGTGACAACAACTGGGAGACTTTAAAATGATATCCTATACCTTCATGGTATTTTTAAGAGGGGGAAGCATGATAACTTCGATGGGGGGAAAAGGAATGACAATTATTTTTTCAAGATATTAATTTTATTCATATGAAGTATACCCACAGGTGATTGATGGGGCAAGACATGGAGCCCTTTAAGGCTCATTGACCAAATATGTAAACTTGTTTTACATATATCTCAAAATGGATATCATTACAGATTTATTTTTGTTGGAAGTGGTTCGAGAAGAACACCTTGAGGCCGAGGGTTGCATTGCATAACACAAAATTCCTTTGACTTAGGTACCAGGTTTGAGGGGTAGATTTTTCGCCAAAATTGTTCAAGTCTTCAACTCATATTCATATCTTTGGGACTCATACCATTTGAGTGTGGAAAACCACAACAAGAGTGGAAACATGGTGGATGGCTTACTACTCCATCGACCTTACCAAAGAACCAAGGCCCCCTTAGTGAATCCATTGTTATTTTTATGCAAACATTATGTGTTCCCTGTTGATGCTTGAATGTCATTTGTGGATGTTTATTTGTAATTCCTATTGCACACACACATAAATTAAAATAAGAAATGTGTTCTAAGAACCAATCCTTGGAAGATTCACTAACCATGTTTAGAGTTCATGTTGATTAATTTTGGAACCAAAGCATTGGTTTCCAAACCTACAACATTGGAAAGTTGTGAGAAATATATTGATGGTTTGGAAATACAAAAATTATCTACTATTGGAGAAGAACCCTTTGAGGTTGAATTACTAGATTATCGAATATTGAGGAGAATTATGATGTAATTCCCATGTGAAACAAGGAGGAAATAATTTCCAAAAAGAATTCAATATATTGAATGATAGGTTCATCAACTATAGAGTAATTTCATAGGCTCACAATGTTTTGTGTGAAAGAAAAAAATATTTTATTTAATTCAATGATGTCTAAGATAAGCATGGTCCATCCCTGTGAGAGAGCATATAATATCTATCCCAAGTKTATGGATAAATCCCCTAAGCGTCAATTCTAATAGAAACAACACTTCAATTGGCCAACAATTGATATTGGGTGTAGCCAATCCTTTCAAAATAAATGCCAAGGTGGAAACCATATTTAATAGCAGACTTGATGCAAATAAATTGAACAATTGGCTTAGATATTTGATTGCCTTCTTTGAGATGCAAGGGTACATACACTTTCACAACAACACTTGATGTTGACAACCTTGAGGTTCCGCAAGAACAAACATGTGTAAGATCACCATTGAAGATGACTTTGGTAATAGAAAGGGAAGAAAGGGACAATGAATACTTCCATTTTTCTTTTTTTCCATGTGAATTTTGTAATTTGGGCCCTAGTTTCCATTTCTTACTTATGGGGATTGAATTTTCCATTAGGAACAAGTTTCCATTATGTATTTATACACATGATGCCACATTTTCTAATTAAATGTATGTTTCACATATATCCTATTGTTGTGGCCTATTGGACCACCGACTCTGCAACTAGAAAGACAAAAGAACTAAAACCTGGGGGGTTCAATCCATTTTTGGGGTTGGTTGTCCATGAAAATTCCTATGTATGAATAGGAATTTTCTCCTCCACCTTGCAGCTCCCATTTCCATAGTACTTGTCGCCTAGCCTGATCCGAGGTAAGTTAGATTCTAAAGAAAGAGGTCTTAGTATGGCATAATCACAATACAAGCTACATAACCTTACTTAGCTTGGTTAAGGTTTAATGATTACAGAATAAGTGTGTCATATATCTTGTTATAAGCACTAGTAGCCTTATCTGTCCCATCACTAAGCTCTACATGTTTGATTAGTTTATTTCTTATAGTTACCTTAGTAATTAGTTTACAAGGTGTATAACATTATGTAAGTACTTATGGTGATTTGAGTGTAATAATCACATTCCAATAAGATGAACTAGTAAATTTATACTAATATCCATAACTAGTAGTGATACTATTGTAGAATAAAAACACTATATTCAACTGAGCAATGACATGGTAAAGTAAGATTGTATATACAATAAGTTGATTCTCATTATGTAGATTACATTGCATTGATTTCACACATTGACAAAAGATTATATCATTCTTATTGGTTTAGCTATTACTCATGGAAACTAACATAGGTTAATCACACATACTACTTAATATTCATAGGCATTAGCTTATCTATGTTGAAAGTTGTTCATCTTTATCCTATTTCTTTGATTTGACTTGTTTTGAACTCTCTACTCTCATTGAATCTTGAGCTTAATACTCATGATATATTTGATACAATATTGTTATAGGTATGTAGTGTGCGTACTATTAAATATCTACACTACATGTTCTCTAATCCTTACTCATCAATTACATATCATATCTTATTCCATTACTTATCTTGAATATGTGATTTGTCTTATTCATAACCCATTGATGAGTATCACGTCATACGATTTACTTTACTTCTATAGGCCGTCTTGTAATCTATAACCATAACTGACTCAATTTGGGTATATACTAGATAAAACAACTAACTTAGTAGTATGGTCATTACTTTGTCAACTAGTCATGGAGTATACCATGTATCTTCCATAATCAATACACCCGCATCGAGAATGCATACCCAAATTTTCACTGGTGTAAATACCCCATATCTAGAGTGCATATCTATACAATTTTTTGCAGACATATTTCAAGTATACAATGGGGAATGCTGGAAAATCTTGTTAATATTTTTTTAGAATATTTTTTAAATAAGCACTACAATAAGTTAGTTTATTTTTGCATAGAGGAAGTATTTTTTGCTAGTAGGTTTTGGTGTTTGCTAGTATATTGATGATATCTTAGTGGTTCTTTTATCATTGTTATTAGAAACATTTTAGGGTGGGGTTACTAATATTAAATGACTTCATTTGCCCATAAATTATTATTTTTTTTTTTAAAAATAGTTGTCGTCGCAATTTAGACGACAAAAAAATTTCTACGACAAAATTTCTATATAAACCATGAAAATTTGTCGTCTCAATTGAGATCCACTCTAGAATTGTTGCGACGAATTTGTTGCATAAACCACACAAATTTGTCATTGCAATTGCGATGCACTGTAGGAATGTTGCGACGAATTTGCTATATAAACCACGAAAGTTGTTTGTCGTTATATACCTTGTGGGCGTCGCAATTGAGACTTCATTAAAAACCATGCGACGAAAATGCTATATAAACCAAAAAAAGTTGTTGTCGCAATATACCATGTGGTCGTCACAATAGCGACGCATAATTGGTTTTACTTAGTTCGCCTATATTGTCGTATTGGCAAAGATATTTATTTTTTTGTCACATTTGTGATTAGTTCCCTACGGTCGTCTCTCTTGTGACGTTAATTCAAGTTTGTTGAAATTTCCACGTCACATGAAACGACGTTTGAGAGACTCAATATTCGTCGCAATATCCATGACATAGTGTCACAAGAGCATCGAAATAGTCGTCACAAAATGACCCAAATTTGCTAGTGTTGTATTGTTTAGTTTTGTTTTCTTCATCTTCAGGGTCCTCATTGGGATAGGGACACTTGGCTACAAAATTTTCAACCTTGCCACAGTTAAAACATTTGAAAGGTAGCTTTCCTTTGTACTTCCCTGATCCTTTCTGAAGTTTTCTAATAAAATTGGCTTCTTCCACATCAAATTCTTCATGATGGTTGAAATGAGGTTTTTGCTTATGATTTTTTATTTTCTTGAGCACCTTGAAGGATGCCTCTCCTTGTGGCAGGTTCTCATGACCTAATATTAACTCATAGGCTATGAGAATTCGATACAATTCATCCATGGTGATTTTATCTAGATGTTCCCAATCTTCAAGAGAGGACACTTTAGGATTGTATAGAATAGGTAGTGTTCTTAGTATTTTTTCAACTAGCTCATTGTATGACACTTCTACTCCCAATCCTCTGATTGCATTAACAATATTATCAACTCTTTCGAAGTAATCTGAGATATTTTCTTCATCCTTCATTTTTATACCTTTATACTGTACTCTGAGAGTCTGGAGTTTGGACCTCTTTACCTTGGAATCTCTTGCATATATGGTTTCCAATTTATCCCATAGTTGTTTTTCATTATTACAATTTAGTACCTTAGCAAGGATTTTCTTACTCGGTCCATATTGTAGTGTGTTTAAATCTTTTGCATGTTCCCCCAAAAAAATTGTTTCTTCTACTTCTATGGGAGTGGCTTTTGGAACATCATATCCCTTTTCAACTAATGTCCATACTTCCAATCCAATGGACATCAGATAGCTTTTCATTCTAACACTTTAGAACAAATAGTCTTCACCATTGAATAGGGGGATTTTTTATGACATCTTCAACTGCTAATCCATTCTGAATGTATATTCCTCTTCAATTGATTTAAAACTTTTGTGAAGAGACCCTCTCTGATACCAATTGAAGGATCAAATCCTATCACTGAGAGGCGGGGGTGAATCAGTGACACAATAATTATATCAATTTTTCTTTTGTTAATGCAAATAGAGTTTTAACACAATATTTTATCATGGAACCCAATTGGGAAAACCACAAATGATTTTCTATTAAATGCAAAATTTGTTTTACATATTACATAGAAGGAATATATTCTTCCTTTTCGATCAACACCAACTGATTAGGATGCACCCACACCCTTGTTTACCAACACCAACTGGTAGGAGGCTATGACCCCTTGTTTAGTCAGTTACAACTAACAAGGAAACACCAACTCCTTCTGCAGGCACCAACCTGCCCTTGCACCACCCAACCACCCTTATTTTCTAAATCTAGAAAAACTTTTGTATCAATTATTTACTACACCTCTCTCTTCTTATGTGATTTTATATATCTTTTGATTCAGACTACAGAGCCCTACTTCTTCTCACCACTCTTCCTCATTTATATAATCTTCAAAATGGTGTGAGTTATGACGCACTATATCCTTTCATTTTGACCATCTCACCTCTTAGTTTAACTTAACCATAATAATTGTTTTATCATTATTACCATGGAGGCATTTAATAAATTGATCATAGATATGGATCAATTTCATCTTTTAACTTGATCCTAAATCTTTGCAATTATTGCAAAAGCCAAGTTCTGCAGAGGTGCTTTCTTCAAACCATTTTCATATGATCAAAAACACAAAACCATGGGCTTATCAACTTTAGTGACGTATTACCTTTCACCTCTATATCTCTTATTCCATATGACCAATGGTGGTGACCAGACGCTAGGCCAAACAAGCGCTTGAGTGCTTATTAGAATCAATTGTCATAATTCAATCTCCCAATGAGATGGACGACTGTCGGGATTTTGGGACTTCACCCTTTGGGACTTCAGCTATTCTACTTACTGTCAGGTTGTTGTATTAAAGATTTTATTACCTGAAAACACTAAATTGTCAAACTAGGGTAAGTGAACTTAGAGCTGCTACACTATATGTGTTGGTAAGATTCTAATTCCTACCTAAAGGTTATTCTGAGAAGAAAGCACAAAATTACTCTTAGAAAATGAATCCTAATTATTATCTTAAAACTAATCATATCTTGTCTAATTAATCAAATGGAAACAGTTCTGAGTTAAGCAAAGGAATTTCCATTCCTATTCTAAAGAAATCACCCAAGACTATTTACCATTATCTTAAACATTTAATCATAACATATCTATTTGAACCATAAAAGAGAGAACATTTTAAAACAACCTCTTATTTAATCTAAGTATCAAGCAGTTCTAAATCTAACAAAGATGAAACTAACAAATGTCCTATTTTACCCTACAAGTACTGGAAGCTTCCTTTAATCAGACCATAAGCTAGCTATCCTAACAAAACAAAGTAATTCTAAACTCAAATTATCTTTAAATCGTGATCAAACTAGAAACTGGAAAACATAGCAACTCTAGACTAATATAGGGGAAACATTAATTGGTACTCGATTCATTCCTCAAATTCTATAATGATAAATAACTCATTCCAACATTCAACGATCTACAAGATAATATCAAGCTGAGAGTGAATGAAATGAAAGAATGATCAAGTTAGAATTTAACAGAGTAACTTCAAATGAAAAACTAACTCACATACATATTCTAGAACTAAAAATAAACTAACTATACTGTGGAAAAGAGACAACGAATTGAACCTGTTGGTGGACCCAACCAAGAGGTGAAATATCCCTAAAATGAAACCAGAGATACTCATATTATTCCATGCATAACTATTTCATTCCTCACACTCCATAACTCATAAATAAAACTCAAATCATTTAAGAGAGAATGACATAACACATAGCAAATTGTACTATCAAAAATAGCATCACATAACATATCATAACCAACATTTCTTGAGAGCGAACTCAGTTTATATAGATCCTCCAAATAGTCTTGAACATAGGTGCATTAATCTAAGCGAATCTTAGATCCGAAAATGACTCATAGTCAGTTAAAACTAATTTCACAGCTTCATGACACGCAGTGTCAAGAAGCGTGGATCATAAATCATCATAATAAAATAGTTCTACAATTTTGCTCTAAGTCAACACATTGAGTTATGACTCAATCAATCATATGAATCGGACTATCAATCCAATATGGCCATGTCGTGCAAGTCTTTTACATCTCCACTAAGTGCGAGCTGATACCTGGTACTGATAAGTCTGTTTCAAGGGAACAAGTACCTAACTCATGTCAGGTTAGTATCAATATTGGTTTAAAATATCAAAATATATTAAAAATAACTTGAATCATAGGAATACCTTGAATAGCTCCATTTAGGGCAAAAGGGTGTCAAATGTGTCATGGTAAGGCCATAACGAAATGATACTAGATATGAAAATGGGGGTATATTTGACATTATATAGGAAAAAATATGGTCAAAATTGGAGACTAACATTCCCCCAAGATGAAGTCTTTGCCTGTCCTCAAACAACAAAAAGTCAAAAACTGAGATTCATCAGAGTGTTGCAACAGCTGCAACCAACATTTGCAATTTCTCATGTTTCTTCATGTTTTTGATTTCCTTCTTAAGAACCCGATTAATGATGATGTGCTTCCTGGCAATCTTCTACAATTTCTTATTCTTCTGAAAAAGAACTCTATTCTTTCATTTTAATCGTTCAATCTTTGATGAGAAGTGAGCTTGTCTGAGTTTCATAAGTTCATTTTCTGTTTTGATATGTCGATCCAGTATGGTATATTCATGTAACTTCTCTTTTAACCTTTGGTTCTTGTTTTCCAATCTGACAACCATTGGTCGCAAAGATCTAATGGAAGAGATTTCACAGTAAGATTTGAATGTCTTACCATGACCTTGTTGTGTTTGAGGGTTGGACGCATGAGTGAACTCATCTAGTCTTTGAACAGGGGTGTCAACTAGACTAGATTCATGAGTAAACTTGTCATATACTTGAACATGGGTGTCGACTAGACTGAGTTCATGAGTGAACTCATCATACATCTGAACAGGGGTATCAACTAGCATTTGAATTGGCTTGTCCCGCTCAATTTATTTGAGCACATTATCTTGTTGATTGACTTTACGGACTTTTCAAATCAATTGGGAGAGAGTCCATGTCATCTCAGAAGACTTTGGAGCCTCCTCATGATCATCCATACTTTTCAATCTTTCCTGTAATGGGTAACTAGGCATGAAGTTATCCATATTTGAAAGTGTTCGTGTGCATTTACGTTTGGGATTTATTCTAGGTTTGTCGATTAACTCCTCAAGTTGTTCCACATCAATAATATTTTTAGCAGTTGGAGGAGAAATAAAAATTTCAACGTTTGCATCTGTAGGGACAGTGTTTTCCACTCTTTCATGGTTAGTTTCCACACCATTAGAACCATGGACATCAAACGAATGTTTTGTGCCATGATTATCATCACTAGCCTCAATTGTGTAGTCTGGTGTATTCTCAGGGTCATCACAGATTTTGGCCAAGGTTTTAACAACCTTTTTCTTAGAGTTCGACTTGTTTTGTGAAGATTTGGACTCAATATTTTTATCTTTAGATTTGTCAGAAGCTAGGGTTCTTACAATGAACATATCCCAAGATTCTTGTTTGTGGGATAATGCAAACTTAACCAAAATTTTGACAAGACCAAAATGAAACAAATTGCCTCTAAAATATTTGGCTTTGCGAACTTGTTCTGCCATTTTCTTCAAACTCTTCAACAAAAAATAGGGGATGTTCACCAAACGGTTACCTTTGAAATGCAGGAGGAGTCGAGGATGACATGGAAACATGATCATGTACTAACCTTTGCAAGTGAGGTAGCGTTGAAGTATGGATAGCAACTGAGCCCATTTTGGTTCCAACCATGACCTTGATGTGCCTTCTGACCATTGTAACTTCCGATACTAGGGTAGTAGGAGCTGCGTGTAGAGCTTCTTGTCGACTGGCTGGCCCTTCGTCCATTTCTGACCAGTGCTGGGTAATTGAATTTCTTCGGAAATTAACTTCTCTGTGACTTCAAATTCTAGCTCACACGCTTTAGCTAGTCCACCATGAAAGTGCAGAGCGAATTGAAGCATAATCGTATCATCATACCTGTCAAATTTCTTGAAGAATGGCTCCCATCCATCTTTCTGAAAAATGTGTTTGGTGGCTTCATACTCAGGAAGAGCCTCCAAATATGAATAAGTCTCAAGTTCGTGATGATTCATTGCCATAATTCCACTCAGTATAATAGGAAAGGTTCAAAGGTGAGCAACGAAATTAGATGATGGCAACAGAGGAATAGAGTATGATGTGTGAAGTAGGTCATGAGAGGAATTATAGAAGGACGTTTGAAGTGTCATGGGGATCAATATCATGTGAAGAAATGATGATGGTCGTACACCTTTTCAAAATATCATTTCATATGAGTCATGTCGAATTCAACCATAATAATGCAGTGCATTTTCCATGATACGAAATGTCAAGAAGAATTGAACTTAGCTTGTTAAGTACAGAGTATAGGGATGATGAAATGTCATGGAGTATCAAGGTAGTCATAGTTCAATTTATTAATGTGTAATTTAATAAATTAAACTAACATGAAACTAAGTGTACCTGAGTTCGATTACCTACTCCCTGTTATGTATTTCTTACTGTAGAGTTCTTGAATTCAATTCTAAATCTAGAGAGCGCCAAAGTTGTAACTAGAATCTATATTGTTGATAACCACTATGACTGATTGATTATGTCTGGCACTGACTGGTACTGATGAAATAAACAAAAATCTGCAGAGAAACTTGAACCAACAATAACTTGTTGAGAAAAAGATTTCCTGTTTATAAAGCAAATTATCTGATGGCTATCCCCGAACCTATCTTCTATTCATTCCTGAAAGGAACTAATTAAAATTATGTCTTCAACAAATTCAAAGCTTTAACCTATGGTACAATTCTTATTTGTGTGAATAAATGTTCTAGAGCCGAACACAAAAATAAATCATTGGATTACCGGCCATTAACGAATGTCGTTAACCAATGCAAGATGACCCACTAGTGATGTCAATGGGCCTCAAGGTACCTATATTACATCATAATAGGTACGAATAAAGGTCTTAGTGTCGATTCACCTATAGGATCTATCAACCAAGAGACATTGGTGTATTCCCATGGTTGTTAGCAAGGAAATCTTCCATTGAGGCATGCAGATCCCAGGGTACTAAGTAGTCTCTAATCTCTACTCCAGATAAGGTATTGGTTTCGATGGAGTGAGACTTGTTGGAAGGTGGACCTTAACATATCCCACATCATCCAACGTGAGTGCAGATAGAAATCTTGCAGAGAATAATTTTGTGGGACAGTAATCACTTACTTGTGGATTTTATGAGCCCAAGTTAGTATATGCTCATTGCTTTCTCATGTTTTGAGAGTCTGAGAAAATGATAAAAGAAAATTGTAGGGGGGTTTCTTTCCCATCATAATCTATCAGGCCTGGTAAAGAATAATCCTATCCCTGATAAATGCCCCTTTCATACTTTAATGAGCAATTCAAAGGGAGAAAAAAAGCTCAAATTTATTAATTTAAAAACAAGACAGTGTATATTGATAAGAAAATTTCATAAAATAAAATGATCTTACCTTCTTACCTGTTGCGAAAAAGTGATGAAGTTCAATTATGTTCTATACTTGCTTTAAAAATCCTGTAAAACCGAAAACAATATGTCAACATATCCAAAAATGTTTTTTTTTTATATATATTTTATTTTTTATTTTTATTGAAATTTTTATTATTTACAAAATCTTGAAACAACAAAAATGATCAAGGATTAGCAGGAGGAGAAGACTCTTCCCCTACTATATTTATTTCTGGTTGTTTAGTAATTTCCTGTAGAAAATCATCTCTTGAAAAGGGTTTGTTATACACTTTTAACCAATGTCCATTTACTACAAAGGAATTTTGAGAGTCATCTATGGTCTTGATTCTAAAAGACCCATTATCAAAAACAGTTTCCACTTCATAAGGTCCCAACCACCTTGTCGTAAGTTTTCCTTTGAAATTTTTATATTTGGAATCAAAGAGCAATGCCCAATCCCCTGGTTGAAAATTCTTTTTCTTAATGTATTTATCATGCCATTTGCTACATTGATTTTGTACAAGGATAGTTCTTTAAAGAGCATCTTGCCTAATTTCTCCCAATTCATTTAATTGCATAACTCTCTATTTGTGTGCCTCATCCAAATTCAAACCCAATTCTACTGCTATGCGGAAGGTATGAATCTGAAATTCTATGGGAAGGAGAATTT
>JASDQU010099780.1:1010440-1028503 GCA_032191745.1 Picea mariana | reverse complement strand
TCAAGCAATGCTTGATACATTCACAATATTATTCACTATGATTCAGTACATTTCTTATACTTATTTATATTGTTATCTCTATCTCCTAGGAACCTTCTAGAGACCAGTCTCACATTTATTACATCCAATTACCATAGTGGGCCTTTATTAATATAGTGGACCTAGTCCACCTTACATTGAATGACCACATTCTCATATATTAAATGACGTCCACTAATAATACATTACCACATTCCCATTGGGTACCTCCCTAGGTACCCCATATTACCTCCCTAGGTATACTACATTGGTCCTGAATTGATTACCATGAACCCAATGAACTCCCTAAATGATTCTTATATGTAGACAATATCACCCCCACCACAAGTCAATTATGTGGCATTCTCTCCCATGCCTTCCGCTTTCGATGCAGATGAGCCTCTCACTGTAATATTAGTATCTTATGACTTAGATCCAGTAGTTGGCATGGTGATCTCTTCTATAGGTATTTTAGAGCCTAATCTCCTTACCCCTATTGCGATCTTCGACATGTGTTCCTTCCAGAGTGTGTTTCTTCCATCAAGTGAAGATCTCTTGGAATCCATGACCAAGTTTTGTCCCTTGACATGGTGTCCTTCCAGAGAATTGTCCTCTTAGAATCCATGATCAAGAATATAAGTTTGAGCATGGTTTTTTTATTTCAAGCTCATTAAAAAATGAAACCAACTATGAGCATAGTTCCTGTTTTTGTGTCAAGCTCGTTAAAAAATGAAACAAAGGCCTAGGGATTGAACTTGGATTCATGAGCATATTTCATGTTCCTTTGTCAAGCTCCTTAAAAAATTAAATATATCCCCCCCCCCCCCCCCCCTCTTCGATTGAGTCAAGTACTTTGTTACATATAGTATTTGGATCTTCCTTTCATCTGCCTATGTCATTGAACGAAACGAGGCTTGGGGGGCAATGCTTCCATCCTATGGACTTCATGCTGAAGTTAAGCCGCTAGCTTCTTAAGCTGGGGTAAAAGTACCAACCATCCCCATATTATGCATTGGGAATCCTCAAGCATAGGTTCCTCTAGTTCAATCTTGTGTAAAAATGAAACCAGGTCCATGCATAGTTTTGTTTAGTTTTAAGCTTGTGAAAAAATAAAATCTATCCCAATCATAGTTTTGTTTTGTGTTAAGATTGTGTAAAAATGAAAACAATCCTGATCTTAGTATTTGTTCTTTATCTTTATCGTAAACACATGATAATGTAACTAAGTAAACGTTTGTCACTTTTTTGGACTCGTAAAGGTTATAAGAAAAAGGAACCCCTGGTGTTTCCTTTAAGCTCTTTTCAAGCTCCCTAAACAAAAAAAGATAACTGAGTAACCTTGTTCTTTTCATGCTCGTAAAAGTATTTGAAGAAAAAATATGATGAGCAATAGATTCTATCTTTTTCGGTCTCCTCAGACTAGCCTACAAAAAATGACATTTTGGAGTTTTCTTTAATTGTTTTTCAGACTCTCTAAACATGGAAAACCCTTGAGTTTTCTTTCTTTGGAATCGTAAAAGAAGCATCAAAAGGACCAAATGGGACCGAACCACTCCTTCTTAGGGTTTGTTAAAAATAATCTGAGGGACTCATCTGAAGGATGAGATTACATCACAAGTATATGTTATCCTTCTCAATCTTGTGTAAAAATAAAGATGTACTCACCATAAATGGTGGGGGAAAATTGGGAAAGAAATGTATATCTATATTTGTGTTAGTGGTAGTAAGTCACTCTTGAACATGACAACCCCCTTCATCTTTTTATCCAGGTTGGGAAATCCATTTGTGTCTTGTTTGACCATCCAAAAGTCTATATGTTGGGTCCTCCTTGAGTCAATGATGCCAAGACAATTGTCGTGTCATTCATATGTTCAAGAAAATTCCAACCTAAACAAGCCTTCTATCAAGTTGACTATATGCAGTTCTAAATATTCTACCATGTCGGCCTTCCCTGAGTCGGTTCTGAATCACTTCATACTCTGATCTACTTCAAATCTGTTACATATTTTATGTCATTGATGGGGGATACATTAAGGCCCTCCTATGACGAATTTCTTTCTGTCAACCTCAAATTATTATCTTGGAACAAGACATAGAAATCATTTAGTACCTTGGAGCCTGCATGCCTCAATGGAAGGTCTCCACTCTTTTAACACTAGGTTCACATCATTGGCCCCTTATTGGAAGATTCCATCGAGTGTTCGAATTCAACTCATTCATTCACATTTGTTGGATTGTACTAGAATACCTTGGGAGTGATTTACATCAATGGTGATTTCCCTCACACTTTTTAACATTTTTCATTAATGACCAATAATCAAGTGGTTTCTACCATGTTCGAATTCGACGCCTGCAATCACATAAATAGATTCATACTTTGGGATGATAGAAATGAAGACCATGGATCTCACCATATCGATCCAGGTTGCGAAAAATTATTCATGGGTTTTACTGACACATAGATCCACTCTGTATGTCTCGTGGCTATGTACGAATTTAAATTCTTTAAGAGCATAGAACCACAGTGTATTTCTCGTGGCTATGCTAAATCATTATGCCATGGATCCATAATGTATTTTTAGTGTCCATGAATAACTTGACACTTATGATCAGAGTCACTTGTATTCCAAGTATGGGAATTCCTACTTCTGAATATGGTATATTATTATCCATATGCTTGATTGTTTGTAGGTTCTTGAACTATGCGCTGCTTGTTTTTCGACACACACATTATACAAAGTATTTTAGCTGTCACAGGTTCCAACTTCATACTTTGGGGGGAATTCTATTACACATTATTTTTCTCACCCCTATGATCAACTGAAGATATGTGGATAACTCACTTCCATGTTCCCTGAAGATACTAAATGAGACTTTCTCCATGAAGAAGTGAATCATCCTTCTTTCCTTAAAAACCATATCAAAACAGATCGTTTCACCCTTATCAACTCTTGGGGTGCGACGATGCTTGATCTTTGCATTATGCACCAAAACTGCACTACGACATCATCACAAGATTCTTGTGCATAGGGTGTGACGATGCTTAAATAAGAGAAAAATGTGAAATTCACAAAAGTTCTAGAAGGGAATCTTCTAGAAGATGAGGTGGCCTCTGATCAGTTTGGATCTCACTCACTTCTTTGATTTAGTGGGATCATCCTAATATCCTCATCCATCTCTCTTTCATACTATAAAGAGAGGGATCTCTCATGAGAAAGGCTAAGTCTTTCTTATTCATGAAGAATTCTGCTATAGATTATACCTGAGATAACTTTGTTTTAGCTCTCTAAGTCAGGTTATGGATCTTCTTCATCAAAGGCATTGGAGAAAAGGTGTGCATGTTGGAGAAAAGAGCCATTTTAAGGGACCTTGCAACATCAAGGCATGGGTTTAATTCTCCACTTTCCTTTAATATAATGCAACAATACATTTATTCCCTATAAAGGTGTCTTTATTTTTATTATATAACTCCTTGATCTTATACATAGAATTCATTG
The DNA here is from genome assembly GCA_032191745.1 of Picea mariana. Taxonomy (NCBI): domain Eukaryota; kingdom Viridiplantae; phylum Streptophyta; class Pinopsida; order Pinales; family Pinaceae; genus Picea; species Picea mariana. The sequence goes on along the minus strand of JASDQU010099780.1, from coordinate 1,024,988 downwards.
GAATATATATATATATATATATATATCATTTTTCTCTCTCTTTGTCAGTTTGTGCCCATTAAACAGGTTCACCATCTCATAAGTCCAAATATGGATAAAAAAGGACGAGACTAGCGAGGATCAAGCATCATTTAAAAGGTATGTCATTTGTCCCTCTCTGAAATAGTTTATATGACAATGAAGTCTAAGGTGAAGTTTGTATTCTGCCTTGTTTTGTTCTAGCTTCCTGTTGAAGTTAGGGATATTAGTTTGTGTCCACACTTTTGTCACTTTTTCAGACAAATCGGTAAGTGCAAACAAAAACTAATCTCCCTAACTTCAACAAGAAGCTAGAACAAAACAAGGTAGAATACAAACTTCACCTTAGACTTCATCGTCAATAAACTAGTTCGGAGAGGGACAAATGACATACCTTTTAAATGACACTTGATCCTCGCTAGTTTCATCCTTGTCACTCCATATTTGGATTTGTGGGATGGTGAACCTATTTAAGAATCACAAACTGACAAAGAGAGAGAACACCGATATATATATTCCAATAAATTCTATGTATAAGATCAAGGAGTTATAAAATAAAAGTAAAGACACCTTTATAGGGAAGAAATGTATTATTGCATTATATTAAAGGAAAGTGGAGAATACAACCGAGTAAACTTTTGTCACTTTTTCGGACTCATAAAGGTTATACGAAAAAGGTGTTGGACACACCTACCACACTTAGAGGGGGGGTGAATAAGTGTGGGTCTCTTTTTCCCAAAACTTCCCTCTTACACAAAACTCATTAGTTAACATTCAACATTTTAGTTATTACTCATTGTTTTTATTTATAACCAGTTAAATGTGAACACATATCAACAACATATATCAACAATATATCATCAACAAGTCATCACCACAAGGAACACAAAGAACACAAGATGTATGTACAATTTTCTTTTTATTACGGACTACAATCCTTGGGGTTTTTCAGCAACAACTGAATAGAGTAAAACTCTACAAGAGCACCAGCTCTATCATGCAAGACTCAACTTACACACTCAACACCAACTGAGATGAGGCAAAAATACTCAATAGATATCAATCTCCAACATGTACGTGACCTGTCAATAGTGCAACCCATGTGTGTACATACCCTAGTTCACTACAACTCGCGTATGCACATGATCCGTGTATACAACAACATGCGTATACCTTCTGAGCTATTAGGGTTTATCCTTCAAGATCAACTTAGATCCTCTGCAACCAATTTATCATTCTCTTCTGTCTCTCATTGTTGAGACTGACCACCAGCCAGTCAAAACACATCCAAGCTCTCTAATAACTTACTCATTCTCCACAACCAATCAATATGAATGCTACTCAATCATACATAAGAAATCAACATACTAAATCATAGCCATCATGTCAATATGATAGCCATCATGTTAGTACTGAATCATAAGAGTGCTTCTCACTCCATCAACCAACATAAACCACATCATAGAAACCATACCAAGAATTCCCTAAGCATTCACAACACAACAAGTAATAGTATCCATCGAGACAATAATGTAACCATACTAGTGTCTCAGTGACAGATATGAGCCCACAAAATGCAGATCTAGAACCTGCTTCAGTATTCAACTACCAATCATCATCTCAAATACAAGTCTCCATGATTTTATCCACTGTACACACCCTGTCCTCATACAACCTGCGTATGTACGTGCTTAGGCCCTTTACAGCCCGTGTACACCTCAAAAACTAGGGTTTCTGAAGCTCTAAGACTTTTTCTGTCAATATCTTCGATATTGCCGAAATATTGATGCGTCCATGAGATCCTCCTCACACTCTCTTTCTCAGAATAGATCCTCAATCATTCTCAAGAAATCCACACCAGTAATGCTCTCACAAGAAGCTCTACATTGATCCACAAAAAGGATGTTTTGTAAGAGTCCATAGCTATATTATTTATACTTTCATCCTCTAGGTCACTTAACCCATTTCTAGTCACTTAACCCATTTTCCTTATTTTAGGGTTAACCACTTTCCATAAATAGAAAGTTATCCAATACTTTATCATTTAAATATTCCTTCTTGATTTTGTCACCTTACTTTATTATTTCTTGATTTTGTCACTTCTCTTTATTATTTAAATAATCCACCTTGACTTTGTCACTTTACTTTATCATTTAAATAATGATTTCTTCTTTTTAAGAACTTTGACTTCTTTGACTTTTTTGGAGCTTCAATCCAACATGTGAGGGTCCTCCAACTTCGTAAGGCCATAACTCTCAAACCGTGAGGAGTTATGTGACATTCCATATACCACTGGAAATTACATGACAAACATTATCCATCTAGGATAGTTTCACGAGTAAATTCATTGACTTCATTTCATTATTTCACATATAACCATGGGTCCTCCAACCATTCTTCTAGGACAACTCAATCCGAAAAGTGTCTTCCCGTGAGGGATTTCACCATAAGGGGACCACTTTGGAGTTCATCCATCTGTGCACCTTATCAATCATGATAAGACAATAATGATTCATCTTTGCATCGATTCACCACTGCATCATATACATCAACTATGCATCATTTATCAATGACAACTCATTGATCCATCTTCATCATATCAACGACAACTCATTGATCCATCTTCATCTATGCATTCTCATCAGTGAAAATACATATTACATTAAATCAAGCATCAATAAATCAATCATTTGACATCAATCAATCAAACCATTGGCAACAATGACAACTTGATCCAACAATCTCCCCCTTTGGCATTGATGGCAATACCAACATTGATGTCAACATCAATTACCAATTATTGATGTCAACATGTAGATAATGCATGCTCTAAATCAATAGTCAATGTGACTATATCTTCCCATCAATAAACATCAATCACATCAATGTGATTAACTCTCACCCTTTGACATCAATGGAAAAAGGCCATTTTCCTCTTGGGGATGCTCCCCTTGCTTGAACTCTTCTTGGGGATTCTCCCCCTGTTTGAATGCCTTTGATATTCTTATGAATAATCTCTCCATTTTTGAACAAGGGATATCACTTTGATGTAATGATGAAAATACATCGCTCATACTACCCCTATGACCATCGCTCCCCCTAAATTATGCCTCTGTGCTTCTTTCTTCAAATATAGGGCTCTTTTCTAGGTATGCATCTGATAAAAATCTCCTCCTAGAATCATGGGAAGAGGAATGACTCCCCCTATGGGTATGTCTCCCCCTATCTCCTCTGCAATATGATCAACATGGAATTTCTACTACTCAACCAGATCATAGATAAACTTCTCTTTCAATGACGATCCTTGGACTTGTCCATGCATCAAAATTGTGCCATACCATACATCATGAAACAAAAGATATGTCAACAGTAAGATAGAGAGTCATGGACAAAATATCAACCAAGTACATAATCTACCAATATGCCAACCATGTGCATCTACCCATATGCCAACCATGTGCATCAATGGTGTATTATCATTAAGCATATGCCATATATGAGTGTACCAAAACATGTACACCATCATGCACCAACACCAAAAAATGATGAATCCCATACATGTATGCCAAATCCTCCATGAAACATGTGCCAATCAACTTGATAGTAGGTTCCTCTTCCAATGTACTAGAAATGTACCAATCATGCATCAAATGATGTACAACATGATCAAATCACCAACTACATGTCCCAATATGTAGCCTATCCATATGCCAAATGCATGCATCAAGTTTTTCAACAAGTAAGCTACCAATACATTATATAAATAGGGTGCCATAACTTCGTTGTTATAAATAGCATTTTTCTTCAACTGAAAATGAATCAATCCATACTTATGGGTTAGTGTCATACACCCGATATTTTATTTTACATAATACAATAGATGAACACTTAAACCTGCAACAAATAGTGTCAAAACCTGCAACAAACAATGTCATACCCTGCAACACAAATTTATACAATCACATCAAGATGCAACCCATGTGCATTGCCTTTTTCCCAAGGCTTTACCACATATATGTAGTCTTCTATACAATGGCTTGTGTATGTACGCGATTGATACCACTATCACCCGCGCATGCCTCAATAGATGACACTTTTGAACTTCCCTTCAGTCTTTCATTATGTTCTGGCTGCTCTGTCTTCTTCACCCACTTCTGTAGATGTCCCTACTTCTCAGAACTTGAGATTTGAGCATCCATCTTTTCAAATATGTCTCCCTTTATTACTTCATTCCTTCTTTTATCCATGCTATTTGAAGTCCTCATCATGGAATTTCTTCTTGTATTCCAACACTCCTGGGATTTGTGGCCAAATCCACTACATCTGTAGCATCTCATGGTGTTATAGTGAATAACAATGTGTCCTACTTGATCACATCTCCAACACCCCATAGTGTTATAAAATATTCCATTATATATTCTTTCACAAGATCTACATTCAAAAGATTTGTGCCCATATCCATTACATGAATAACAATGCCCATGAAAAATACTTTCATACCTTTGCTTTGGTGTCCCAAGAATAGCTTCTTCATGTCTTCCTTTCTTTTTTCTTTTGAGATTTTCTTTTCCTTGTGTAGATGGTTGTTTTGCAAAATTGAATTCCTTCTTTGATGGACTTACCTTATTCTTCTTTGAGGTGCTTGCTTCAACATGTGTAGTTTCTTCTTTCTATCCAAGTCCTAATTTATCACATGGTGATATTTGACTTTCCAAGATCTCATCCAAGATTCTTGATCTATTCAAGAATTTGTTTGACTTCTCTTCCTTATTTCTAAGGTCAACAACTTCAGCTTCTAACTTATGACATGACTCTTCATTTTCATTTATTTGATCCCTAAATAGTTCCTCTACCCTTTTGGCTTCTTCAATTTGGGTCTTGATATGGACAATAGTTTCAAAACTTTTTCTAATCTCATCATCTACCTTCATATCTTCTTTTTCATTCTTTGGTCTTGTGATATCTTCTTCTTTTTCTTCTAATTGAGTTTTACTACTTAGTTCTTTAAGCATTTATTTTAACTTCAAGATGTGCCTTTGACTCCTCCTAAGAAACTTCTTAGTGTTATCTGAAAGATAGTTATAGTCTATATAATAATGATCACTGCTATATCTATATAAACCCTCTTCAACTTCCTTTTCAAATTATAATAGATCTTCTTCTATTCTTTCCATGGGATAACTACCATCACGTTTTACACCAAATATTTCTAGATCTTCTTCTTCACTTGAGAAATATCCAACATCATCACATTTTGAATCATTGCAATCAAGGGTCTTTGAGGAGTCTTTACCTTCATTTGAATTATCTTCAAAATCTTCCTTTTTTCCAAAATCGTCACATTATTCTTTTCTTTTCTTTGTGTTACCATTATCACTTGATTCTTTGTCTTCATTTGAAATGTTTTCAAGATCACATTTAGAAATAATGCATTCAAGAGTCTTTGGATATTCTTTACCTTTAATGATTTTGATGGAGTGGTATTCATCATCTTCCTTCTCCTTCTTTCTTTGATATGTCTCCTCTATATTTAGCCATAGATCCTTGGCGGAAGTGCATTGTTCCATGCTCTCTTTGATAGGGCTTGAGAGTCCACTAAGAATGGTCTTGAGAGCCAATGTATCATTCTTCTTTTCTTCCCTTTGAGCTGCAAAATTTGACTTGTTCTTCCAAGGAACTGATCCCCCAATGGTTTCCTTCCAAATAACTACTCCCATTGTCTTCAAATACACTCTCATCTCTATTCTCCAAGTAGAATAGTTTTCCTCATCAAGGATTGGTATTTCATCATCCATTTGTGTGTCTATGGATATCCTTCAAGCTTGTTAAGGCTTGTATTGAAGGCCCGCTTTGATACCAATTGTTGGACACACATATCACACTTAGAGGGGGGGTGAATGAGTGTGGGGCTCTTTTTCCCAAAACTTCCCTCTTACACAAAACTCATTAGTAAGCATTCAACATTTTACTTATTACTCATTGTTTTTATTTATAACCAGTTAGATGTGAACACATATCAGCAACATATATCAACAATATATCATCAACAAGTCATCAACAAGTCATTACCACAAGGAACACAAAGAACACAAGATGTATGTACAATTTTATTTTTATTATAGACTACAATCCTTGGGGTTTTTCAGCAACAATTGAATAGAGTACAACTCTAAAAGAGAACCATCTCTATCATGCAAGACTTATCTTACACACTCAGCACCAACTAAGATGAGGCAACAATCCTCAACATATATCAATCTACAATAGGTACACGACCTATCAGTAGTGCAACCCACGTGTGTACACGTCCTGTCTCAGTACAACCCATGTATGTACGCGACCAATGTATACAAAAGTATGCATATACCTTCTGAGTTATTAGGGTTTATCCTTCAAGATCAACTCATATCCTCTGCAACCAATTTATCATTCTCTTTTGTCTCTCACTGTCGAAACTGACCACCATCCAGTCACAACACATCCAAGCTATCTAATAGCTTACTCATGCTCCACAACCAATCAATATGAATGTTACTCAATCATACATAATAAATCAACATACTATAGCCATCATGTCAGTACTGAATCATAAGAGTGTTTCTCACTCCATCAACCAACAAAAACCACATCATAGAAACCACACCAAGAATGCCCTAAGCATTCACAACACAACAAGAAATAATATCCATCGAGACAATAATGTAACCATAACAGTGTCTCAGTGACAGATCTGAGCCCACAGAATGTAGATTTGGAACCTACTTCAGTCTTTAACTGCCAGTCATCAGCTCAAATACAAGTCTCCATGATTTTATCCACTATACACGCCTTGTCCTCATACAACCCGCGTATGTACGTACCCATGCCCATTACAACCCACGTACACCTCATAAACTAGGGTTTTTGAAGCTTCAATACTTTTGCCACCAAGATCTTTGATATTGCCGAAAAATTGATGCGTCCATGAGATCCTTCTCACACTCTCTTTCTCAGAATAGATCCTCAATCATGCTCAAGAGATCCACACCAAGCATGCTCTCACAAGAAGATCTCCATTGATCCACAAGAAGGATGATTTACAAGAGTCCATAGCTATCTTATTTATACTTTCATCCTCTGGGTCACTTAACCCATTTCTAGGTCATGTAACCCATTTTCCTTATTTTTGGGTTAACCACTTTCCATAAATAGAAAGTTCTCCAATACTTTATCATTTAAATATTCCTTCTTGATTTTGTCACCTTACTTTATCATTTCTTGATTTTGTCACTTCTCTTTATTATTTAAATAATCCACCTTGACTATTATTTCTTGAGTTATGCGACATTCCACATACCACCAGAAATGGCATGATAAGCACTATCCATATAGGATTGTTTCACCAACAAATTCATTGATATTCATCTCATTATTCCACATACAAGAATGGGTCCTCCAACCATTCTTCTAGGACAACTCAATCTGCAAAGCGTCTTCCCTTGAGGGATTTTACCATAAGGGGACCACTTTGGAGTTCATCCATTTGTGCACCTTATCAATAATGATAAGACAATAATGATTCATATTTGCATCAATTCACCACTACATCATATACATCAACTATGCATCATGTATCAATGACAACTCATTGATCCATGTTCATCATATCAATGACAATTCATTGATCGATCTTCATCTATGCATTCTCATCAAGGAAAATACATATTACATTACATCAATCATCAATAAATCAATCATTTGACATCAATCAATGACATCAATCAATCAAACCATTGGCATCAATCACAACATGATCCAAGAAAAGGAACCCCTGGAGTTCCCTTTAAGCTCTTTTCGAGCTCCCTAAACATGAAGATTTAGCCGAGTGACATTTTTCTTTCACACTTGTAAAAGTATTTGAAGAAAACATCTGATGAGCGATATTTTATCTCTTTTTCGGTCTCGTCAAACTAGCTTATGAAAAAAGAAATTTTGGAGTTTTCTTCAAGTGTTTTTCAAACTCTCTAAACATGAAAATCCCTTGAGTTTTCTTTTTTTGGACTCGTAAAACAAGCATCGAAAGGCCCATATGGGACTGAACCACTCCTTCCTAGGGTTCGTTAAAAATACTCCAAGGGACTCATTCGAAGGATGAGCTTACATTACAAGAATATGTTATCCTCCTCAATATTACATAAAAATAAAGAGGTAATCACCATAAATGGTGGGGGGAAATTGAGAAAGAAATGTATATTTGTGTCTGTGTTAGTGGTAGTAAGTCGCTCTTGCACATGAAACCCCCCTTCATCTTTGTATTCAGGTTGGAAAATCTTTTGTTTCTCATTTGACCATCTAGAAGTCCATATGTTGGGTCCTCCTTGAGTCAATGCTTCCAAGAATATTTTCATGGCATTCATATGTTCAAGAGAAGTCCAACCTAAACACGCCTTCTATCGAGTCTACCATATGCAGTTCTAAATTTTCTACCATGTTGGCCTTCCCTAAGTCAGTTCCAAATCAATTCATACTCTGATCTACTTCAAATCTGTTACATATTTTTTTTCATTGATGGGGGATACATTAAGGCCCTCCTATGATGAGTCTTTTCTTGTCGAACTCAACTCCTTATCCGAGAACAAGACTTAGAAATCATTTAGCACCTTGGAGCCTGCATGCCTCAATGGAAGGTCTCCTCTCTTTCAACAATGGGTTCACATCATTGGCCTCTGATTGGAAGATTCCATCGAGTGTTTTACTTCAAATAATTCATTCACATTCGTTGGATTATACTAGAGTACATTGGGAGTGATTTCCATCAATGATTATTTCCCTCTCACTTGTTAACAATTTTCATTAATGACCGATAATCAAGTGGTTTCTACCATGTTCGACTTCAACACCTGTAATCAAATTGCTAGATTCATACTTTGGGATGATAGAAATGAAGAACCTGGATCTTACCATATCGATCCAGGTTGTGACGAAGTATTCATGAGTTTTATCGACACATAAATCTACTGTGTATGTCTCGTGGCTATGTCTGATTTTAAATTCTTTAAGAGCATAGATCCATAATGTATTTCTTGTGGCTATGCTAAATCATGATGACATGGATCCACAATGTATGTTTAGTGGCCATGACTCACTTAACACTTAATATTAGAGTCACTTGTAGTCTGAGTATGGAAATTCCTACCTTAGAATATGGTATATTATTATGCAGATGATTGATTGTTTGAAGGTTCCTGATTGATGCGCTCCTTGTTTTTCGACACACACATTCTACAAAGTATTTCAGCTGTCATAGGTTCCAACTTCATACTTTGGGGGGAATTCTGTTACACATTATTTTTGTCACCCGTGTGATCAACTGACAATATGTGCATAACTCACTTCCATGTTCCCTGAAGATACTAAATGAGACTTTCTCCATGAAGAAGTACATCATCCTTCTTTCCTTAAAAACCATATGAAAAGAGATCGTTGCACCCTGCTCAATGCTTGGGATGCAATGATGCTTGATCATCGCATTCTTCACAAAAAATAGACTACGAAGTCATCCTAGGTTGATTGTGCATAGGGTGCGACGATGATTAAATAAGAGAATAAGGTGAAATTCGCGAAAGTTCTAGAAGTAAATCTTCTAGAAGATGAGGTGGCCTATGATCAGTTTGGATCTCACTTGCTTCTCTGATTTAGTGGGATCATCCTAATATTCTCATCCATCCCTCTTTCATCTTATAAAGAGAGGGATCTCTCATGAATAAGGCTAATGATTGCTTATGCATGAAGAATTATGCTATAGATTATGCTTGAGATACCTTTTCGTTAACTCTCTAAGTCAGGTTGTGGATCTTCTTTATCAAAGGCATTGGAGAAAAGGTGTGTGTGTTGTATAAAAGAACCATTGTAAGGGAACTTGCAACATCAAGGCATGGGTTGTATTCTCCATTTTCCTTTAATATAATAAAGCAATACATTTCTTCCCTGTAAAGGTGTCTTTACTTTTATTGTATAAATCCTTGATCTTATACATCGAATTCATAGGAATATATATATATATATATATATATACTGGTGTTCTCTCTCTTTGTCAGTTTTTGCTTCTTAAACAGGCTCACCATCCCACAAATCCAAATATGGAGCGACAAGGACAACACTAGTGAGGATCGAGTGTCATTTGAAAGGTATGTCATTTGTCCCTCTCTGAACTAGTTTATATGGCAATGAAGTCCAAGGTGAATTTTTTATTTTGCCTTGTTTTGTTCTAGATTCCTATTGAAGTTAGGGAGACTAGTTTGTGTTCACACTTTTGTCACTTTTTTCACAAAAATCGGTAAGTGTTTTTCAGACTCTCTAAACATGAAAAACCCCTGAGTTTTTTTTCCTTTGGACTCATAATACAAGCATCGAAAGGTCCATATGGGGTCGAACCACTCCTTCCTAGGGTTCGTTAAAAATACTCCAAGGGAATCATCCGAAGGATGAGCTTGCATTACAAGAATATGTTATCCTCCTCAAGCTTGCGTAAAAATAAATAGGTACTTGCCAGAAATGGTGGAGGAAAATTGGGAAAGAAATGTATATTTGTATCTGTGTTAGTGACAATAAGTCGCTCTTGAACATGACACCCCCCAAAATATTTGTATCCAGATTGGGAAATCCATTAGTCTCTCATTTGACCATCCACAAGTCCATATGTTGGGTCCTCCTTGAGTCAATGTTGCCAAGACAATTGTCGTGTCGTTCATATGTTCAAGAGAAGTACAACCTAAATAAGCCTTCTATCGATTCATCCATCTACATTTCTAAATTTTCTGCCATGTAGGAATTCCTTGAGTTAGTTCTAAATCACTTCATACTCTGATATACTTGAAATATGTTACATATCTTGTGTCATTGATGGGGGATACACTAAGGCCCTCTCCTATGATGAGTCTTTTCTTGTCGAACTCAACTCATTATCTGGGAACAAGACTTAGAAATCATTTAGTACCTTGGAGTCTACATGTCTCAATGGTAGGTCTCCTTGATTTTAACAGTGGGTTCACATCATTGGCTCCTGATTGGAAGATTCCATGAAGTGTTCAACTTCAACTCATTCATTCACATTGGATTGTACTAGAGTACCTTAGAAGTCATTGAAATCAATGGTGATTTCCCTCGCACTTGTTAATGGTTTTCATTAATGACCGATAATCAAGTGGCTTATACCATGTTCGACTTCGACACCTATAATCACATGGCTAGATTCATACTTCGGGATGATAGAAATGGAGACCCTAGATATAACCATATTGATCTAGGTTGCGACAAAGAATTCATGAGTTTTATCGACACATAGATCCATTGTGTATGTCTTGTGGCTATGTCTGAATTTAAATTCTTTAAGAGAATAGATCCACCGTGTATTTTGTTGGACATAGTGTCATTAATGTGTTGTCATTGATGTCAAACTATTGGATGATGCACATATATTAAAGCTCAAGTGGGTTAGTGAATGAAGATAAAATCTCAGAAGAGATGGAGTGATGAAACTCAGAAGGATTGTTGGAGGAATAACCAACAATTAGATCAAATCAAGACCATTGATACACATGCACCAAATCAACGACAGGGATGAATTTTGGAGAGMAAAGGGAGAATTAAATGACTTTATAGTTCCAATCCTGCAATTGTTCTAGATCGTTAGATCTCATAAACTCAAATATCGACGACTATGGTTGGTCCAACAAACGATCAGATTAAGTCAKATTAAATAGTGACCGTCAGATACACAAGCACCGGATCAACAACATGGATAAATTGTGGAGCTTTGGTGACGAATTAAAGCACTTGCAGGTTGTGGTTCCACAATCCACATTGAACACCGATGGTCACTCGACTGTTGGATCACTTTAAGTGGAAKAATAGGATAAGAAAAAATATCCGAGATCTTGATTATCCGAATTTTCATCAACCGTCAGATCAAATTAAGTGGAAGGATAGGATAAGCAAAGATGGAGGGTCATTGGAATAAAATAAAGGAAAAGAAACATATCAGATAGATCGAGCCATCTATATAAGATCTTGATCAAACAAACACCATTAATTTCAGGTTAAAATATGTGAGGAGGTTACGCTTCAGGAATCTCACTTCAAAAGATTTGTGAAGTCAAGATATCGAATTACCCAAAATTCTGAAAGATGAAATTCTGAAGTCACTCTCAGCCGTTGATCAGGGAGATATATGTCAGTAGAAAACGTCAACAAGGACACATGGCATAGTCATAAAATGACAAGTGTCAAGTTGAAATCGAAATTTTAGGTACATGAAAATCATGAATCTAAGTGACACATGGCAGCTACTCGACTCGTGCCATGTCATCAAGTGGTATAAGCAAGTTACGTCACTCCAGGAGTTTTACTTCGGGAGTTTCACCACTAGAAAATTCCCTAAGTCTCGAAGTCCTGAATGAATAAGTCCTGAAGTGGACACGAGTCATCCGATCTGAAGAACACTTCGAAAGAATTCTCAATCATTGATCAAGTACAGTGGAAGGATAGTGTAAGTGGAAGTGATAATCGAAAACAAGCGGTCTCTACCCCCTATGATGTGTTCAATAGGTGATCACTCAGAAGGAAAATGGACCAGTGATTATCTTAAGTCCCAAATTTCCAAATACCGAAGTCCTGAAGTGGACATGGATCATCCGATTTGAAGGACACTTTGGGAGTGTTCTCTACCATTGATATAGTACAGTGGAAGGATAGCGTAAGTGTTAGTCTCCAATTTTGACCATATTTTTTCCTATATCATGTCAGATATACCCCCATTTTCATATCTAGTATCATTTCCTTCTGGCCTTACCATGACACATTTGACACTCTTTTTCCCTAAATGGAGCTATTCAAGGTATTCCTATGATTCAAGTTATTTTTAATGTATTTTGATATTTTAAACTAATATTGATACTAACGTGACATGATTTAGGTAATTGTTCCCTTGAAATAGACCTATCAGTACCAGGTACTGGCTCGCACTTAGTGGAGATGTCAAAGACTTGCACGACATGGCTAGATTGGATTGATAGTCTGATTCATATGATTGATTGAGTCATAACTCAATGTGATGACTCAGAGAGAAATTGTAGAACTATATTATTATGATGCTTTATGATCCACGCTTCTTGATACTGCGTGTCATGAAGCTGTGAAATTAGTTTTAACTGACTATGAGTCATTTTCGGATCTAAGATTCGCTTAGATTAATGCACCTATGTTCAAGACTATTTGGAGGATCTATATAAAATGAGATCAATCTCAAGAAACGTTGGTTATGATACGTTATGTGATGTGATTTTTGATAATACAATTTGCTATGCGTTATGTCATTCTCTGTTAAATGATTTGAGTTTTATTTATGAGTTATGGAGCGTGAGGAAGGAAATAGTTATGCATGGAATAATCTGAGTAGCTCTAGTTTCGTTTTAGGGCGATTGCACCTCTTGGTTGGGCCCACCAACAGGTTCAATTCGCTGTCTCTTTTCCACAGTATAGTTAGTTTATTTTTAGTTCTAGAATTTGCATGTGAGTTAGTTTTTCATTTGAAGTTACTCTGCTAAATTCTGACTTGGTCATTCTTTCGTTTAATTCACTCTCAGCTTGATATTATCTTGTAGATCATTGAATGTTGGAATGAGTTATTTACCATTATAGAATTTGAGGAATGAACCAAGTACCGATTAATCTTTCTCCTATATTAGTCTAGAGTTGCTTTGTTTTCCAGTTTCCAGTTTGATCACAATTTAAAGATAATTTGAGTTTAGACTTACTCTGTTTTGTTAGGATAGCTAACTTATGGTCTGATTAAAGGAATCTTCCAGTACTTGTAGGGTAAAAAAGGACATTTGTTAGTTTCATCTTTGTTAGACTTAGAACTGCTTGATACTTAGATTAAATAAGAGGTTGTTTTAAAATGTACTCTCTTTTATGGTTCAGTTAGATATGTTGATGATTATATGTTTAAGATAATGGTAAATAGTCTTGGGTGATTTATTTAGAATAGGAATGGAAATTCCTTTGCTTAACTCATAACTGTTTCCATTTGATTAATTAGACAAGATATGATTAGTTTTAAGGTAATCATTAGGATTCAGTTTCTAAGAGTAAGTTTGTGCTTTCTTCTCAGAATAACCTTTAGGTAGGAATTAGAATCTTACCAGCACATATAGTGTAGTAGCTCTAAGTTCACTTACCCTAGTTTGACAATTTAGTGTTTTCAGGTAATAAAATCTTTAATACAACAGCTTGACATTTTTGGTGTCGTTGCCGGGGAGATGTTTAGAAGGTAAGTTAGAAAATTGTTTTGGTTATTTTCTTAAAATGTATTTGGTTTGGTGTGGTATGTTAGTAGGTTGGCGAAAGAGGAGCTGTGAAACGAAGGGTGAGAAACAACACATTTGTTATCACAGGTTCCTCTGAAACTCAATCTTAGTTTTTCTTTTATCTAGTATGTTTTCATGAGAAATAGAGATCATAGAGGTAGATTTAGGGGAAACTCTAAACAAAA
>JASDQU010099780.1:969292-1005005 GCA_032191745.1 Picea mariana | reverse complement strand
TTAACTTAGATGCGACCTTCTAAAATCTCAATCAGCGTTGAAGTTAGGATGGAGATTTACCTTCGAAAAGAACATAATTTAACATAACGATAGATATATAAAACAACCAATAATTACAAGACTATAAATAATTGCTGGTAATTTTTACTTTTCGGGGACTTTCACTCCACAAAAGAGGGAGGGCGATGCAGCTCAACGCAACAACTGTAAAGGGTAAGGTTCAGAAAATAAATAAAATCATAAAAACGCATCAATCGCTGGCAGGTATGGTGCATGGAATATATATCGACCCAATTCCCAGGGATACAGACGCAAGTCATCAAGGCCCACCAAACAACCTCCCAACGCATAGCAATTTAATAACACATCCAAAATCAACCAGGGGTATGAACACGCCTATGCGAATTATGCGCAAGGATATTATATCATCGCTGAGGTGTAATGGCTGTTTATTGCCGGAAAAAGGACGCGTGTGTCTAAAACCCATAACCAGTGATTCAACGCAGAGAGAAAGAAAGCAGCAAGGGAGAAAATCGAAGGCCCACGATGTACATCGAAATCAACCCCGAAAAACTCAACCCATTAATCCCAACACATTCGGCGCAATAAAATTTAAGGAGGGAAGCGAAGTTTTCACTGGTGCAGATCGAGCTCAACCAGGGAGAAAATGTTCAACAGGTTCAACGAATCAACGCAAAAGTCTTTTAAGAGGGATAAATGAAATTCTACTGGCGCAATCGGGTTCTACAAAGGAAAATAAGTCCGGCCGGTGAGACAAAGTCAATGCAAGATCTTTAAACAGAAATTTATATCCTAGACTTGCAGAGATTGTTACCAAAAAAAACAAAAAAAACGCAGGAGTTTATAACACGACATGTAGAGGGACTGCACAAAAACGCAGGAGTTTATCCACTCCAAATCGCAGAGAGGTTTTAACACGACGCAGAGATTAAACCAAATTTAGTGGACATAACCGACAAAGCCAAGTTTGCCGGCAAGGGTTAAATACAAGGTGGTTATAAAAGTTATCGCGCAGCAACCATTGAAATAAAATCATGAGATTCCACAAGCATTTTTTTTTTTTTTTTTAAAAATGATTCTATACAAGTCATCCAGGAAAACGACAGATGCAACAACATTATTAAAATTTCCATGCCATTTCACCTTTTCAATAACAGTTGGATCTACAACAGTTTAGCGCTTTCTATTCTACCAGATAAGTGACCATACCTTTGCCTTTTAGCCGGCCTCGATTGATGTCCGCACCTCGGTCGAAGTCCCGCGCTCCTTGTCGCTCCTGCTTGTCGACCGTGCAAAGCTCACCGGTACCTCCCAACCAAATGCTAGGGGTACTCTCCTTCCCCCTTAGCCCCCCGAGCCGCAAAGGGGCCACACAAGAACCAGAGATAAACTAGCGACTCAGCTCGCCTCCATGGCTGAGCTACCACTCCAACAAAAATGAGCTTACACCCAACTCCTCACAAGAAAATCCGTCAACCACAATTCGGCAGCGTAACGTTACGCTAACCGTTCCCCCCTTTTTTCCTTCCTTTCCCTTTCTTTTATAGAAAAAATGAGACCCACCTACTTTCCTGATTATTAATTAATTAATATTTTATGACAAAACCTCTAAGCAATCTCCGCCGTCCAGGTGTCACTCATCCCTAGGGTTCTCCAATAATTAATTTCTGGTTATTAATTAAAAGTCTAAATTCCCTCACACCCCCCAAAATCGCTCCTTAAATTCTTCCTAGGGTTCCTAGATCCCCTCCCATGCTTTTATTCACTTTCCTAAAATGATGTTTCTGAAATTTAGTAATTTCTTAAATGCTGATTCTTTTTCACTTTTTCCCCAATGCCCCTTACTTTCCCAATTTAAGTTTCCTTTAATTCTAGTTTCCTTATTTTTATTTTATATTATTTATTTATTTATTTATTTATTTATTTTTCTTCTTTTATTCTCTCTTCCCATTTTGATTTATTATTGTTATAATAATTTTTTTTTTGTTAAACCCTCAAATGATAAATTCGCTAAAAATTCTTTTCAATATAAAAACAAATATTTTTATTTTTATTTATTTATTTATTTATTTTTTTGAAATCCTAAATTTTATATTCCCCTCTTTAATAAATTTTTATTTCTTTTTTATCAATTAAAAGCCAAGGATTTCGCTTATTTTAATTCCCCCATTACCTTACCCCCTTTTATTTTTAAGAACTTTAATTGACACCTAGGGGGGTTTTAGTTTGCGCCTTATGTTTACCCTTGTAGGATCTTTTATTAGGGCTCGTCAAAATTGTCTTAGAGAAGTTTTAAATTAGGTTTTGATTGAACAGGACGACAATTTTAATTAGGGGGGTCGTTTTAAGATTTTATCAGGTGCTAAGGTCTCAGGGTCATCTAGGCTGTCTCATTCTCATCCTCAAAGCAACGTGCCCTTCAGGACGCACTACGTGCTCCAAGGGTGCCACTCGCCTCGATCGCTTCTGTCGCGCGACGTGCCCTTCAGGACGCACCACGTGCTCCAAGGGTGCCACTCGCTGGCTTGACGGATTGGTAGACTCTAAAACCCATGGAGTCAACACACTGCCAGGTGAATCTTGTGGGAGACTAAGGGCTCTAAGGAATAAGGCCTCCACCTTATTGCGCGCCCCTTAGAGTCATCATGAGCGACTGTCGCAGTCTGCCCTCATGGCATCGTGGATCCTCTTGAACTAGGTAATCGTTAACCTACAGTTCGAGCCACGACGGGAGTGCTAGTAGGCTGTGGCAGGGCTGATGTCCACACCTCTCCCTCAATCTCTCTGGATCTCGTGTGTGGCCCCTTTAATCCATATGTGAGTCCGGTCGGCAAGCTATCGTCAGCCTGCATCATCAACCATCATGTCAGATCATGTCAACAACACATCATAAAATCAATAGCATATCATCAAACAAAACAATATCATCGTAAATGAAACAACTCAAATAGCCCACTCCCTGACTCAATCCAGAGTCCAAGGGAGTTCCACCGATGCCTCTACATCCTCAAGGTCCGACACCCTGCACACTCAAAGAAACTGAGTCAACAACACCTGTCTATACCAAGGTAGTAAAAACATCCTGTCATATAACTCAATGCATCATAATGAAGAAAAGTTTTATCATCATATAAATACAGATCACTTGCGAGCAAGTTTCCTCAAAGAATAATTTTGGTAAGTGCGCCAGAGCGGGATGTTACATATATGGTCTTAAGAAATCACCTTATGCTTAGTATGAGAAGATTTATATTTTATTTGTATTAATTATAATTTCACTTATTATGAGGTTTATCATAATATCTATATTCACCACTTATATGGAAAAACCCTCATCATTGTGTTATATGTGGATGATCTCCTTTTCAATTTGCATTCCACATGCATGAGCAATGACCTAAATAAACAACTTAACGACTGTTTTGAGATGACTAGTTTATGGTTTCTTTGTTCTTTTTTGGGACTTTAGATTTAACATACTCCTAGTACTTATGAAAATTTCCTTTTCTTAATCTCAATAAACCGACCTAAATCTCTTGTAACACTTTGGGATGAAATATTTCCATTTATTGAAAACTTTTATTGCATCAAGGGTAAATGTTTAGGTCATTTACCCTGGACTACTATAGGATGCATCAATTTATTTATATTTTTCCAACAATATACTTCATTCAAATGAATTATTGGCAAGTTATCTTATTTACAATTAGTGTCTATCTCTTATATATGTAATATCCTCATGGGAGCCATAAGAAAAATGCTTAGTATATATTGTGTTATTATAAGGTTACACCTCAACGTAACAATCTCTTGTTTGATAGCAATGTGGTTCATCTCCTTGGTTTTTCTCAAACATATTGGGTACGTGATATTGATGAGAAGTGATCTACTTAAAAATATCTTTTTGTATTTGGGTTATGGACTATTTTCATTGTGTTCCAAGAGGTTAGGGTGTGGGTATCTCCTCCACTATGAATATTCTATTCTAGCTCATTATAGGAACCATGCTTCATATCTACAAATGATACTTGATAAATGATGACTCTCCCGATGACCACCTTCAACTTCATTTTTTGAAAATCAAAATACTAATAATCTCATTTAATGACTCTCTCGATGACCACCTTCAACTTCATTTTTTGAAAATCAGAATATTAATAATCTCATTCAGAATTGAGTGAATCATCATGTCCATAAGAAATGATATTTGGATGCATTATAATTGATATCTCCATGATGAAGGGATTCTTCAAACAATATTTGTTCCATTTTGAGATTATCTTGGTAATATCTCCACCAAATAGATGCACAAGTATTGGGGTCATCAAGTCACTATTAAGGGGGAGACATGATGTATTATAATGTCTTCTATTTATGTATACCTATTTAGATTATGGAAGGTTGTTGAGATCATGTAGTTACTCTTTTCTTGAGGCTACATGTTAACCCATTTTATTGTTTATAGATTTATGGAGACTAAATATGAGTACCTAAATTCCTAAATACAAAGACAGACTCCTAATTTATATCATCTCATTTAGGTGAATCCATACACTCTTTTCCTAAGGGATCCTCTAAAGATGTGTTATTTTTCTCTACTTGTGTTGTTGATTTCTCTTAGATGAATATATGGTATGTGAAAACATTTATTGTGATCTATATTAATGTTTGTTATAAATCTAGTAGTTTCATGTTTGGAGTAGTGTCCATTGAATACATCAATGTAGGTATACTATCTTTTTAATGTCTCAACAATGCCCCCCACCCTGAAAGATAAGTTTGAACAACTATATCAACTAGAAAATGAGATATAGTTCATTAACCACTATCATTTCAAATTATTTAGTCTTAAAATCATGTCATGCTTCATGAAGGCCCACTTAAAAGTTCCTCAAATATAGAAACTAAAAACTTTTAGAATGTATAAAATCCCACCATGTGACCGAAAATGTTTGCAAGTGTTCAATGATGTGAATTAAAATACGAGATCAAACCCTAGGAAGTGAAATGGCTACAATTATATCATGTCCATGAAAGAACCACACAAATACATCATATTCCAAGAAAAAAAAGTAACAAAATACAGTTATATTTTTTTTAGGTGCGAAGACCATCCAAGTGAACAAAATGTCCATAAAACATCTCACATAAATTACGGAAGGACAAGAGTTATAGGGGGCTATTATTGAACAATAGAGGGGGGTTGAGGGGATAAGTATTTATTTTATATTTTATTTACCCATTTTTGTTTTAATGGACAATAACATTTACATGAGATTCTTATGGGGAAGGCCAAGTGGTTCCTTAATTACATGAGTTACGTAAACCCATTTTTGGTCTGTTGTGGGGGTTTCTTCTTCTTTACTTATTCACTCACTCACTAATTGTTCATTTGTTCATTGTTCACACCTTTCATTATGTTCTCTCTCCATTCCTTATTTCATCACTTGTCTTTCCTCATTTTTGTTTTGGGCTTTGGAAAGGAAAACGAATTGCTTGAGAAGAGCAATGGTTTGGTTGGCTATAAAGATTGTTGGTGTATTCCAACCATGAGTTAAGGAATTCATGTCTGAGATTCTTTGGCATGTGTTAATTTTTTCTCAAGTTTGTGAATCCTGAGAGTCCTAGCATGGATATTATTGACTAGATGCACTGGAGACTTAGAAGGAGATGGATATCCTAAGGGACTGTGTGGCAGAGAAGGGGGTCCATTCTCTTAGTTTGCATAGGTTGGGTAGAAGAGAGTCGATGTACTTTGGATTGATTTGTGTGTTGAAAATCCCATGAGATATTGAGTGCTAACTTGTTTGGGAAGTCAAGTGACACTATGGAACCATCCTTGTGGATTCATAACACTGGGTCAAAGGTGAAATTGTTGCTGAGACTTGGAACAATAGTGTCTACGGTTGGGTTGAACGTCTTTGGTCTGCATCTAGTTGGTGATTCATTTCATTAAATATTATTTCTCTCAATCATGGTTTTATTTACATGTGTATTTATTCCACTATGTATTTATTTATCTATGAAATTTGTATCTATAATATGCATGCTTGTTGGTTATTATTTCGCATGACATATGTCTCATTTATTTATGTTGTAGCATGAATCTTTAACTCTGTATGTGAATATTCCATGCATATTTATTAATCAAAATTTTGATCAGAAGTAGAAATTGGTCTAGAGGTGGGCTTGAAGTGGCATGTCTGACCTATGGGTCGTTGGGTACATTACAATGGTTCTTTTGAGACTATCGAGAAAAATGAAATTATGCCTGAACTTATCTTGATAAGAAACACTTATGCACTGGAGATGACTCTTATTTTAGACCTCGAAGATGAAATATTTGTTAGGCATCAACAACCTCCGATAACTCCATTTTTAGCTCACATAGTCCCTCCCGAGGTGACTACCCTTGATTTTCATCTAGTTAGGCAACTAGCCATGGAAGTGATTGATGTTTCTTCTACCAGGATTCCTTATACTCTTATCCCCACCATGGGTGGGGGGTCCACCAGGCCTCCTCTCCCACCTTCCCTTAATAGGAATACTTCTCATTAGACACCTACCACTTTTGGCAGTGGCACATGTTGAACACATGACTACACTGAGAGGGGGGGGGTGAGCAATGTAGGGCTCTTTTTTCCAAAAATCCTTAGTTAAAGATCACCATTAACTAATTACTCATTGTTGTCATTTACAACTAGTTAAATGTCAACACATATCAGCAACATATATCATAAATATATCATCAACAATTCATCACCACAAGAAACACAAAGAACACAATATGTATGTACAATTTTCTTTTTATTACGGACTAGAATCCTTGGGGTTTTTCAGCAACAACTGAATAGAATAAAACTCTACAAGAGAACCAGATCTATAATTCAAGACACATATTACACCCTCAACACCAACTAAGATGAGGCAACAATCCTCAACAAATATCAATATGTACCATAAAAAAATGCATCAACCATGCACCAACCTGTGCCAAACAACCTGTAATCAACCTGTACCATAAAAAAGTGCATTCAACCATGTACCAAGTAGATATAAATCATGTGCAAACTAATCATCAACAATGACTCATAAATATGTACCAACATCATCAACTATACGCCTCATGTATGTGTCAACTCATCAAGTGCTTGTCTAAACCATGACTAGTTTTGGATTAGTCAACAACCCTAACTTGAAATAATCATAACTTTGTACTTGTAATGAATAAAGATATGAAACTGATACAAAATTTTCTTTAGTGTGTTTTATGCAATTTCTCCAGGTGTCACTACTTGGAACGACTCATAAAAGGATTTATAGCAAAAATGGCAAACCTTGTTGAATTATGGATTATTCTAGAGAATGGCCTTGTAGAATGTGCCCCGCATGAAATATTTGTTGAATCAATCTGAAAATGCTATAAAAAATACTAAATATTGTATTCTAATGAACACAATTGGTCTCACTGAATATTAATAAGTTCTGATGTTGTTAACCGAAACACCTTTTTTAGACCAGTTTCAGGACTAGCCACAAACCCTATTTTCCACGGAGTGTATCTCCACAAATACAATGACCCACAAGTTGAATTGTTTACCACAGATAATTGGATATTTTTCCTCAATAGCATATCAATCTCGCGGTTTGAATCATTATAGAAAAAAAATATTGCGAAAATGGTGAGATGACCCGTAAATAACATACCTTAGAAAGAATCATGAAAAACAATTATCCTCCCTTGAATTTCGGCCCTCTTTTCTTCACCTTCCCTCTGAAATTCAGCTTATATATCCTTTATTTACCTTAGGGACCTATATATATTCAATATTCTCAAGTGTTCCACACAAAAAATTCTTAAGAATCTCTCACAAGAAGCTCTCCATCAATACTCCAAAAGATATTCTCACAAGAAGCTCTCCATTGATCCACAAAAAGGATAATATAAGAGAGACCATTTCTATCTTATTTATACTTTCATCCTCTAGGTCACTTAACCCATTTTTAGGTCACTTAACCCATTTCTAAGTCACTTAGCCTATTTTTCTTATTTTAGGGTTAACCACTTTCCATAAATAGAAAGTTATCCAATACTTTATCATTTAAATATTCCTTCTTGATTTTGTCACCTTACTTTATTATTTCTTGATTTTGTCACTTCTCTTTATTATTTAAATAATCCACCTTGACTTTGTCACTTTACTTTATCATTTAAATAAATTAACCAATTTCTAGGTCACTTAACCTATTTTCCTTATTTTAGGGTTAACCACTTTCCATATATAGAAATTTCTCCAATACTTTATCATTTAAATATTCCTTCTTGATTTTGTCACCTTACTTTATCATTTCTTGATTTTCTCACTTCTCTTTATTATTTAAATAATCCACCTTGACTTTGTCACTTTACTTTATCATTTAAATAATTATTTCTTCTTTTAGGTCACTTTGACTTCTTTGACCTTGGGGGATTCAAGCCTTCATGGTGGGGTCCTTCATCTTCATAAGGCCATAAATCTCAAAGCATGAGGAGTTATGTGACATTCCGCATACCACCAGAAATTCCACGACAATCACTATCCATCTAGGGTAGTTTCAACAACAATTTCCTTGATCTTCATCTCATTATTCCACATACAAGAATGGGTCCTCCAACCATTCTTCTAGGATAACTCAATCCACAAAGTGTGTTCCCATGAAGGAATTCACCATAAGGGGACCACTTTGGAGTTCATCGATTTTTGTACCTTATCAATCATGATAAGACAATAATGAGAGCATGGGTCCTCCAACCATTCTTCTAGGACAACTCAATCCGCAAAGTGTCTTCCTGTGTGGGATTTCACCATAAGGGTAAAACTTTGGAGTTCATTCATTTGTGCACCTTATCAATCATGATAAGACAATAATGAGTCATCTATACATTTTTCCAACAATGCATCATATACCAATGAAACCACATCGATCCATCTTCATCATGTATCGATGACAACTCATTGATCCATCTTCATATATGCATTCTCATCAAGAACAATACATATTAGATTACATCAATCATCAATCAATCAATCCTTTGGAATCAATAAATCACTTGTCATCAATCAATGACATCAATCAATCAAACCATTGGCATCAATGACAACATGATCCAACAATCTCCCCCTTTGGAATTGATGGAAATACCAATATTGATTTCAACACCAATTACCAATTATTGATGTCAACATGTAGATAAAGCATTCTCTACATCAATATTCAATGTGACTATCTCTCCCAAATGTGACTATCTCTCCCAATCAATAATCATCAATCACATCAATGTGACTATCTCTCCCCCTTTGACATCAATGACAAAGGGCCATTTTTCTCTTGGGGTTGCTCCCCCTGCTTGAACTTTCCTTGGGGATGCTCCCCCTATATGAGTTCCTTCCTTTGAATAATCTCTCCCCTTTTGAACAAGGGATATCAATCTGATGTAATGCTGAAAATACATCGAACATACTCCCCCTCTGACCATTTCTCCTCCTGGAATTACTCCTCTATGTTTTTTCTTCAAATATAGGGCTCTTTTCTAACTATGCATCTAATAAATATCTCCTCCTAGAATCATGGGAATAGGAACGAATCCCCTGATGGATATGTATCCCCTATATTCTCTGGGAGATGAATATTGTGCTACCATATAACGATCCTTGGACTTGTTCATGCATCAAACTCATGCCATACCAACCATCATGAAACACTAGATATGTCAACAATAAAATAGAGAATCATGAGTAAATTATAAACCAAGTACATCCTTTACAAAAATGTGTGCTCATCATGCCCAACACCTATGTACATCAAACATGTACATCAATATCATGCAATGTGCAAAAAGATATCATCCATGGAATGTATCAATCATATGCCTCTATCAATATGCCAACATGTGCATCTACCAATATTCCAACCATGTGCATCCACCGATACGCCAACCATGTGCATATACCAATCTGCCAACCATGTGTCATATCACTCATGACATGTCTCCATCATGAACCAAGTGACAAAATCATGTATCTTAAACAAATACCAATTGTTGTGATGATCAA
Organism: Picea mariana; assembly: GCA_032191745.1. NCBI lineage: Eukaryota > Viridiplantae > Streptophyta > Pinopsida > Pinales > Pinaceae > Picea > Picea mariana. The sequence continues at coordinate 994,890 of JASDQU010099780.1, read as the reverse complement.
GTAGTGTCGATGGTGTAGTATCATCAAGCATATGCCATCTATGAGTGTACCAAGCATGTATCAATTATAGATCAATCTATGAATCATCAATGATGTACAACATGATCACCTCATCAACTCACCAAACACATGTGCCAATGTGTAGCCCATCCATATGCTAAATGCATGCATCAATCTTTCCAACAAGTAATCTTCCAATACATCATCAAGATATATCACATAACCAAGGTGTCATAACTTCACTGTCATAAGCAGTATTGTTCTTCAAGAGAAAATGCATCAATCCATACTCATGGGTTAGTTCCATGCACCCAATATTTTATTTTACATCACCACCTTACATAATCCAATATAGAATCATGAAAATCTGTAGAAAACAGTGTCAGAACCTTTAATAAACCATGGCAGACCCTACATCATAGAGTTATACCATCACATCAAACTGCAATCCCTGTGCATATCTCTTTTCCTTAGGCTTCACCACATATACGTGGCCTGTTGCACAAACATCTCGCATATGTACGTGACCTATACAAGGTCATCCTGCGTATGTACATGAATGATACCAATGCCACCTGCATATTTCTCAGTAGATGACATTTTTGAACTTCCCTTCAGTCTTTCATTATGTTCTGGCTGCTATGTCTTCTTCACCCACTTCTATGGATGTCCCTTCTCCTCAGAACTTGATCTTTAAGAATCCATCTTTTCAAATATGTCTCCCTTCCTTACTTCATTCCTTCTTCTATCCATGCTATGTGAAGTCCTCATCATGGACTTTCTTCTTGTGTTCCATCACTCCTGGGATTTGTGGCCAAATCCACTACAACTGTAGCATCTCATGGTGTTACAGTGAATAGCAATGTGTCCTACTTGATCACATCTCCAACACCTTATGGTGTTATGAAATCTTCCATTATATCTTCTTTCATAAGATATACATTCAAAATCTTTGTGACCATATTCATTACATGAATAATAATGCCCATGAAAAATACTTTCATACATTTTCTTTGGCATCCCAAAGATAGCTTCTTGATGTCCTCCTTGCTTTGTTCTTTTGAAATTTTATTTGCCTTGTGTACATGGTTGTTTTGCAACATTGTCTTCATCATTTGATGGACCTACCTCATGCTTCTCTGAGGTCCTTGCTTCAGTATGTGTATCTTATCCTTTGTATCCAATACCTGATTTATCATATGGTAATCTTTGACTTTCCAAGATTTTTGAGCTATTCAAGAATTTGTTTGACTTCTCTACCTTCTTTCTAAGGTCAACAACTTCAACTTCTAACTTATGGCATGGATCTTCCTTTTCATTTATTTGATCCTTCAATAGTTCCTCTAACCTTTTGGATTCTTCAATTTGGGTCTTGAGATGAATAATAGTTTCAAAACATTTTCTAATCTCATCATCTACCTTCATATCTTCTTTTTCATTCTTTATTATTCTTATCTCTTCTTCATTTTATTCTAATTGAGTTTTATTTCTATCTTCTTGTTCCTTGAGCATTCCCTTTAACTTCAAGATGTGCCTTTGACTTCTCATAAGAAACTTCTTAGTGTTATCTGAAAGATAGTTATAGTGTGTATAAAAATGATCACTTCTATATCTATATAAACCCTGTTCAACTTATTTTTGAAGTTCTAATAGATCTTCTTCTATTCTTTCCATGGAACAATTTCCATCAAAATTTACACAAATAGTTTCTAGATCATCTTCTTCACTTGAGAAAAATTCAACATCACCACATTTTGAATCATTGCAATCAAGAGTCTTTGGAGATTCTATATATTCATTTGACATACTTTCAAGATCACATTTAGAAATAATAAAATCAAGATTTTTTGGAGATTCTTTACCTTTGATAATCTTGATGGAGTGGTCTTCAATATCTTCCTTTTCCTTATTGCTTTGATATGTATCCTCTAGCTTTAGCCATAGATCCTTGGAGGAAGTGCATTGTTCCATGCTTTCTTTGATAGGGCTTGAGAGTCCACTAAAAATGGTCTTAAGAGCCAATGCATCATTCTTATTTCCTTCCCTTTTAGATGAAAACTTTGAATTGTTCTTCAACGAAACTGATCCACCAATGGCTTCCTTCCAAATAGTTGCTTCCATTGTCTTCAAATACACTCTCATCTCTATTCTCCATGTAGAATATTTTTCCTCATCAAGGATTGGGATTTCATCATCCATATGTGTGTCTATGGATCTCCTTCAAGATTTTTAAGGCTTGTAGTGAAGACCTTCTCTGATACCAATTGTTGGACACACCGACTACACTGAGAAGGAGGGGGGGGGTGAACAATGCAGGGCTCTTTTCCCAAAAATCTTTAGTTAAAAATAAACATTAACTCATTACTCATTGTTGTCATTTATAACTAGTTAAATGTCAACACATATTAGCAACATATATCAACAATATATCATCAAAAAATCATCACCACAATGAACACAAAGAACACAAGATGTATGTACAATTTTCTTTTTATTACAAACTACAATCCTTAGGGTTTTTCAGCAACAACTGAATAGAGTACAAATATACAAGAGAAACAAATTTATAATGCAAGAATCATATTACACCCTCAACACCAACCAATATGAGGCAACAATCCTCAACATATATCAATCTGTACCATAAACAAGTGCATCAACCATGCACCAACGTGTGCCAAACAACCTGTAATCAACCTATACCATAAACAAGTGCGTCCAACCATGTACCAAGTATATACGAATAATTTTTCAACTACTCATCAACAATGAGTCATAAATATGTACCAACAGTATCAACTATACACCTCATGTATGTGCCAACTCATCAACTGCTTATCTCAACCATGACTAGTTTTGGATTAGTCAACAACCCTAACTTGAAATAATCATATCTTTGTACCTGTAATGAATAAATATATGAAACTGATACACAATGTTCTTCAATGTGTTTTATGTAATGCCTCTAGGTTTCACTACTTGTAACCTCTCAGAAAAGGAGTTATAGAAAAAATGGAAAACCTTGCTGAATTCTGGCTTATTCTAGAGAGCGACCTTGTAGAGTGTGCCCCACACGAAATATTTCTTGAATCAATATGAAAGTGTTAAAAAGCATACTAAATACCTTAATATAACCAACAAAATTTGTCTCACTAAATTGGTATCTTTTATGAAGATGTTATGATGCGTTTACCAGAAACACATGTTTTAGACTAGTTTTAGGACTAGCCACAAACCCTATTTTCCACGGAGTGTATCTCAAAAACTACAACGACCCACAAGATGAATTGTTTACCATATATACTTGGATATGTTACTCAATGGAATATCAATCTCACGGTCTGAATCATTATAGAAAAAAAGTTATTGTGAAACTGGTGAGGTGACCTGTAAATAACATACCTTAGAAACAATCATGAAAACAATATATCCTCCCTTGAATTCCAACCCTATTTTATTCGCCTTCCCTATGAAATTGGTCTTATATATCCTTTGTTTACCTCAATCACCTATATATCTTGAATATTCTCAAGTGTTCCACACCAAAAATGCTCAAGAAGCTCTGTATCAATACTCCAAAAGATATTCTCACAAGAATCTCTCCATTGATCCACAAAAAGGATAATCTACAAGAGACCATTGCTAGATTATTTATACATTCATCCTCTAGGTCACTTAACCCCTTTTTGGGTCACTTAACCCATTTCTAGGTCACTTAACCTATTTTCTTTATTTTAGGGTTAACCACTTTCCATAAATATAAAGTTCTCCAATACTTTATCATTTAAATATTCTTTCTTGAATTTGTCACCTTACTTTATCATTTATTGATTTTGTCACCTCTCTTTATTATTTAAATAATCCACCTTGACTTTGTCACTGTACTTTATCATCCAAATAATATTAACCCATTTCTAGGCCACTTAACATATTTTCCTTATTTTAGGGTTAACCACTTTCCATAAATAGAAAGTTTTCCAATACTTTATCACTTAAATATTCCTCCTTGATTTTGTTACCTTACTTTATCATTTCTTGATTTTGTCACTTCTCTTTATTATTTAAATAATCCACCTTGACTTTTTCACTTTACTTTATCATTTAAATAATGATTTCTTCCTTTAGGCCACTTTGAATTATTTGACCTTGGGGGATTCAAGCCTTCATGTTGGGGTCCTTCATCTTCGTAAGGCCATAACTCTCAAACCATGAGGAGTTATGTGACATTCCACATACCACCAGAAATGGCATGACAATCACTATCCATCTAGGATAGTTTCACCAAAAATTTCCTTGTTCTTCATCTCATTATTCCACATACAACCATGGTTCCTCCAACTAATCTTATAGGATAACTCAATCCACAAAGCGTCTTCCCATGAGGGATTTTACCATAAGGGGACCACTTTGGAGTTCATCCATTTGTGCACCTTATCAATCATGGTAAGACAATAATGAGAGCATGGGTCCTCCAACCATTCTTCTAGGACAACTCAATCCACAAAGCATCTTCTCGTGAGGGATTTCACCATAAGGGGACCACTTTGGAGTTCATCCATTTGTGCACCTTATCAATCATGATAAGAAAATAGTGAGTCATCTATACATTTATCCAACAATGCATCATATACCAATGAAACCACATCAATCCATATTCATCATGTATCAATGACAACTCATTGATCCATCTTCATCTATGTATTCTCATCAAGGAAAATACATATTACATTACATCGATCATCAATCAATAAATCATTTGGCATCAATCAATCACTTTGCATGAATCAATGACATCAGTCAATCAAACCATTGGCATAAATGACAAAATGATACAAAAACATAGTCCCTGCTATGACTTCAACCATCCAGAACATGTCTGGTGCTCTATTCTCATATGGGATATTGGGTTTTGACACAAGTTACACCTTGACCTATGCCACTTTATAAAATACTGGTATAGGGGAAGGGATTTCTATTACTCCCTTGCAAGGATCCTTTGGGATGACTATGCTCCATACAACACAGTTCCATATGGTGGGGGTAACATCCCTCCTTCGTCTCCCTCTCTTGTAGGTGCTTTTCAACAACCATTTGGACCAAATGCTAGTTCCAACTTATTTATATGAGGGAGTTTGGGGACTCAGTCCTATACCACTTTGGTTGGGTCTATTTCATTCTATTTATTTAGTTTTTTTGGCAATAACTCATTATCTTTTTTGATGTTTTCTTCAGGGAGGAACCCCTTTCTCAATCAACCCAATATGATGCACGATTTTGTACCTTCACACGGAATCATGGTAGGAACCAATTCCTTTCAAGGTCTTGGAAATCCCAGGTAGGGTTTTGTATCTCTCAAAGAGATGTCGATTGGGGGAAATCCCTCCCATGTCTAGCAGAACATCGAGAAAGGTTCGGTTCCTATACCAGAGGGATCGGTTGGAGGAAAACTCAACCAAGGATTTTGGAATACCATGTAGGGGGAAATTAGCACTCAAGGTATGTCGTCAAACCATTCTAATTTTTCTACGATGTAGACTAGTGAACAAGTTCCCTACGTTGGCAAAGGAAACTCTGGTTTTTACCAGAACCCTGGTCAATAAGAAAACTTTTTCTGGCAACTCGGTGTGAGTTAATATCCTAGTTCCTCTTTTCCATTAACTCAACCACAACCCAAGTTACCATTTCTGGAAACTCTACATTGTCAAGACTTTTCGGGGTTGTTAAATGACCCTATTTCTCATGATCCACATTGGCCTCCTATGTCGACTAAGTTTCCCTTAGACATTCCAAAATTTGAAGCAAAGTCTGGTGAAGATCCAGGCGATCATGTTACAACTTTTCACCTATGGTGCTCCTCCAACTCTTTGAATAACGACTTTATTAAGTTGTAATTGTTTCAATGCACTCTCATAGGGGGTCTCATGAAGTTTTATATTGAGATGGATGGCTTGAGATAATCTTACTTTAGCGATCTAGTGATGGTTTTCTTGAACGATTTTTGGCTACCAGTGAGATATGATGTCGGCACTGAGTTGCTGGCCAATTTAGAGAAAACTAAAGTCATCCATATTTTTGCTCACATCCAGAAATGGCATCGGCGTAATAGCTTGATTAAAGTAAAGGTCCCTCCTACATTTTTTCTCGAGCGGTTTTTGAAGTCTTTAGTGCATTGTGTTTCTAAAGATGTTGCAAATTCTAGAGTGGTTTATGAGGAACAAATTATTATGAGGGCTCAACAACTAGAACTTATTTATTCATAATCTGACATGTTGTACGGAATTCTTCCTGATGTACCATGGTCAACCTTGACTTCACCAAACCAAAGTATGGCCCTCATGTCGATGTTATTGTAGGATCAACAAAGGACAATCCCATAGATCATTTGTGCAATCAAATTCAACAATTGTCACTACAATAGACTGTGGCTAGCTAGACTTCTAGTACATTTTCCATTGCCACCCTCATGTCTAAAGTACATAGTGTGAAAATGAAAATCCCCAAGGGTAAACAACAATACAAGGGAAAAATAAAGGGAAAGGGATATAAGGTTAAGGGGGGTAGTAAAAAAAGGATTCTAACAATGCTGGTGAGGGAAAAAATGAAAAGAAGAAGGTTAAGTTCCCATGTAATATTTTCACCGAGGACCACCTGACTCATTATTTCCCTTGTATTGAGGAAGTCTGGAAGTTGTTGGCACATTAGTATCTTGTTGTGTTAACTAACCCATTTTCTCAAGTGAATAATTTGACACATTCTTCTTCATCCAAAAACGTGCTTGGAGGAAATCAGGGTTCCCCCACATTTAATTCTAGCAAAGGATCCACAAATGTGTATATGATGAGAGTGGATTCACATCTTTAGACCAGGGTCTGTGATTAAAGAACACATGAATATAATAATAAAGGAAAATAATCTCTTGACCTGTTGGCTCCTCTTCAGACCGAGAAGAAAATAGGAGAAACAATGAATCACATCCCCAAAGGTTCATTTAAGAAATATTCTCATAATCTGAATGCAAGGGTTTCCTAGAAATACTCTATTATTTAATATATGGTGCAAACCCCTTGTGCGATGTCTTCTCTTGAGGTCCTCCAGAGTTTCCCCTCACAGTTAAAAGTGTTACTTTATGCTTTAGGTGTTGTTGAGCCAACCAACTCGGGGTCTATCATTTGCGACCCTTCCAATGGTAAACCCTGTTTTCCTTACCATGTTTCCTTTCAGATAGTATTGGTTTACACCATGAAATTGTTGACACATAATATCTTTTCGCACGGTGGTATATGAGGGAGATTCAACTTATGTTATGTCGTTAGAATGTTTGAAGGATATTTGTAAACCTGAGTTGTCTCCATCTCTACGTTTTTAACTGCACTTGATGTTTGTTCTTTTAGACTGCATGGAATAATCCCATCCTTCCCCATTCAATTGGAGGGTAAAACCATGTGTTTCGAGGTCAAAGTAGTTGATGGACCTTTCGACTACAACCTCTTGTTAGGATGAAGTTGGACTTACACAATGGTATTGGTTGTATCCTTCATATTCTGAGTACTTTTATTTCCCCATGAAGGTAGGATAGTAACCATTGATCAATTTTCCTTCTCTCATCCTAACCCTTCATTGGGGGCATACACAATCCTGACCATGGGAAACCTGTAGCAACGTACTGTCAAATTAGGAGCTAGATTGTTTCCATATTTAATGGGAACTTTTGACTTTCCTTCTCCTTCAAATGATGTTAAGTTTCTGTCGTTTTTCCTTAATCATTCTGAAGTTGTGATTCTCCAAGTGTCTTCATTTAGAATTACTTATTTCAATGATCTATGGACTTTACCTTCCCCATTGACTTCAATGGAAGGGATAGGGAATCCTGGCATGGTGATTGCCTTATCTGTAATTTAGGTTGTGTATAGTATTTTCCAAAAAACCTCAGCCAACTCTGATACATCTCCCTCTCAAGAGATAGATCATGTTCTGGAGATTATTTGGGACAAATAATCTCTTACGTTGCACGACCATTTGGACTTGGAATTCCCTTCTAACAAGGATATTTTAGAGGAAATGAAGGGTCCGAAGAGACCTTGGGATTATATTCATCATAGATCATACTTTTTACCCAAGCTTAGGAGAGTGGAAGCATGATAGTTTACGTCGACCATCAGTGGATATGTCTCTCTCCCTGTTAACCCTTTGGCAGCAAATAAATTTTATGTCAAATGAAACATGGAGAATATAGTTGAGACTATTTTTATTGACATATCCAAAACCCGTGGCATCATCAAAAACATATTCATTGGAGAATATTTTCCCCCCGAGGAGAATCAAGTGTATATTGCTTTACTTAAAGAATTTCGCTACATTTTTTCCTGGTCTTATGAGGAAATTCCAGGAATGAACCTCGTCTTTTTTAACATGAGATTAGAACCTATCTTGATGTTAAGCCAGTTCATAAGAAACTTGTCCCGTTCAACCCTCGAAAGGAAGTGACGAGTAAAGTTGAGGTAGAGAAATTGATTAAGGTTGGTTTCATCTACCTAGTTCAATTAAAGGAATGGGTCTCAAACCCTCTTCTTGTTGATAAAAAACAAGGTAAAATTCAAGTGTGCATGGAATTTAGTGATATAAGCAAAGCATGCCCAAAAGGTAACTTTCCTCCCCCATTCACTGATCATATTATCGATGAATGTGTGAGTTGTGATTTTTTTTCCTTTATGGATGGTTTCTCAGGGTAGAATCAAATACATATCAGGTCTGAAGATCAATATAACACTGCTTTTGTATGTCCTTAGGGTACCTTCGCATACAAGAAAATTCCTTTCGTCATAAAAAATGTTGGAGCTACTTTCCATCGAGTCATGTCTTTTTCCTTTCATCACCTCAAACATATAGTGGAATCATATCTTGATGATCCTGCATCACTTTCTTGCAAGAGAATTGATCATCCCATTCATCTTTGAATTATTTTTTAAAGGTGTCGCTACTACCGAATTCTCTTAAATCCAAACAAGTGTAATTTTTCTATTACATCAAGATGCTTATTGGGATTCATCTTGTCCAACAAAGGGATGATGGTCGATCCTCTTAACATTGAGGAAATAGTTTAGTTTCCTCCCCCTTGCATAGTTCCTCAACTTTAGAGTCTACATAGGAAAGATAACTTCTTACGATGATTTATTTCTAACTATGTTGAAATCACGAAAAGGGGTTCATGTGTCTTCTGAAAAAAATGGGTCCCATTTTTTTGGTATGAAGAGGCTCAACGCTCTTTTGAAGCATTGAAAAGTTTCCTAATGTCTACCCCTCTGCTCATCCCTCCTAATTATGGCAAGGATTTCTTGTTCTATTTAGCAGCAACATAATCCATGATCAATATGGTCTTGGTTCAAGAGGATGGCATGCTTCAAGAGCACATTATCTACTATCTTAGTCGGACTAGAGCTCAATTTCACCCATCTTGAGATTTGTCAACTATCCATGTCGTTCAAAGGTTCTGTCATTATATTTTACTTCGTAAGACCACTGTCATGGTGATCATCAATCCTTTTTAGTATATGTTGACAAGACAAGTCATTAGTGGAAATATTATTTGGTGGATAGTCATTCTTCAAGAATTTGATCTGGATTTTGTTTCAACAAAGTCTAAGAAATATTTGATCTTTGTTGAGTTGATTTAGGAAATTCCAATTGAGAATAGAAAGGATTCTCCAGATGAGTCATTGTTTAATGAGGATATGTTCCTTATTGTGTCTTCTCACCCTTGGTATGGAAATATATTTGTGTATCTCCAGACTCTAAAGTGTCATCCCTCTGCCTTTTGTGGTAAGCATTGACGGATAAACCATCAAGCAAAAAATTATCTTATCATTGATGAAACTTTGTATCAATGAGGCGTTGACTATGTTTTCCTTCATTGCCTTAGTCTTGAGGAAGTTGAGTTTTTTTCTTAATTATTTCCACACAGGAGCATGTGGTCGTCACTTTTCTGGGTTGGCTACCACTCAGAAAATCCTTCGTGCTAGATACTTTTGGCCCTCGTTATTTAAGTATTGTATAGAGGAGGTTAAGAAGTGTCACCCATGTCAGATATTATCTTGGAAGATGTGGGAACACCTAATCCTATGTTTTTTTTTATTGATGTTGTCCCCTTCACTAAGTGGGTAATTGATTTCACTACATGCAACCCAACTTCTGCTAGGGGGAATCATTATTTCATTGTGGTAGTATACTACTTCACTAAGTGGGTCGAATCCATGCCAACTTTTAGCAATGATGGGTAAACGATGACACTCTTCGTTTTCAACCAAATCATTTCTATGTTTGGCATACCGAAAGAGATTGTCACTAACCATGAAAGTCACTTTCAAAATAAGATGATGACAGATTTAACGTCAATCTGGGGTTCAAATAAGAACATTCATCACCCTATTATCCACAAGTGAATGATTAGGTGGAATATTTCAATATGTCTCTTAAGACCATTCTCTAATGGACAATCAATTCGACCAAGTCAAAATGGAATTTGATTTTATACTCCACACTTTGGGAATACTAAAACTACATCAAGACTGCTACTCAGTTCTCTCCTTTCCATATTGTTTATGGGCCGGAGGAAGTCTTTCCTATAGTTTTTCATATTCCTTCTCTCAAGTTCATAGTGCAATTACTTCCCGAAATGACTGATCTTGAAGAGTTTCTTGTCCATCTAGAGCATCTCTATGAACAACATCGGGATGCATCCTTGGCTAACGAGGCTCACAAATGTCATCTCAATTGGCATTACGATCGATCGGTTCACCCTAGGTTTTTCTTCAAAGGTGATAATGTCTTGGTCTATGATCAATATAAACACCCCTTGGGGATATGCAAGTTCAAACCCATGTGGTCCAGACTATTTATTCTAAATAAAGTTTTGGATAAAGATGCTTATGAGTTGGTTGATTTTAAAATAAATACATTGTGTGGGCCTAGAAATGGGATTTATTTAAAGAGTTATTATGCTTAGGTTGGTCACCTGAGTGTGAATTCTTATAAATACTATATATATTTATTTATATATTTTAGTTTCTTTTTTTCTTATGGAAGTGTATTTTATTGTGTCTTTACATTCTAGAAGATGTCAAGAGAATTTGAGGTTTATGTTGGGTTCACAAATAGTGCCATTTAGCACACTTGGAGGCTTGCTTCTACATATTGGGTAACCTTCACACCCAATGGTCAATTGTTATCTTCTAGAGGTTCTTGTCTAGGAGAAGAAACCAATAATTTTTCCGATTATAGTGAAGTAATAGAATTTTTATGGGATGATTTGTCACATGGTATTTGCCACCTCCATGTTCATTTATATGCTCAATTGGTAGTGTCACAGTTAAAAGGAGTGTAATGCATATACGATCCCACCCTACACTGACGATTTATTAAGGTACATCTATTGTAATGTTATTTTGATTATATTACATATATTCATGTTCCTAGGCACTTTAATCAATTAAATGATGCATTGGAAAATCATGTTTTAGATTGGCATAATTCACGTACATAAAAGAATACATACACATGTATATATATATAACATGTCCAAAATGGTGTCATAGTATAAAATGTGGGCCATAAGCCTCAAAAGTGTCAAGTATACATCATCATGATTAAGCCCCCAATACGTAAGAGAGATAAGAAAATAGGTTCACTTGGAATTCATGATTTCCAATAGTAATCTAAGGTCCAAGACTATTGGTCCTACTATAATTCACTACGACATTGACCAGACGCCAGAAAAACTAGACCCATGCCCTGGGTACTCTTACTACATGAGTCTGCATGGATGGTGGCAAATCCTCGATATCTGGCATAGACACACTACGGGTGAGGGATGCCAAGTTCCTCTCTACCCACCTCAGTACTCTCTCATCCTATACTGACGATGGCCTTGCCACTACCATGGCTCCTCCTAGATGAATCTTCTCTTAAGTATGACGCCTAGTCCAGAGCAAGTTCGTTGGTCGTACTGGTCCCACATATGTACATAACAGGATTTTGAGTCAATACTATGACATTACCAAAAACAATATGTTTCCTCTCACATAATAAAATTAAAAAAATGATAGAACATACCTATCTTGCCATGTGTTGCGCTAGGGGGCATAGGAATGTCAGGATCTCTCAAAAAGATAATCTCTAGATATGGATAATCCTCTATGGAGGGAATATTTCCTTTCCACCTATTGAAGAAATTGTCATCATATGACTCATTTTCCCCCATGCTCCCTAGAGAGGAATAAAATCATCCCATATACACAGTGATGGGAAGTAGGCTACATGACCTCACACAATATCCTTCGGGCTCAAGCCTGACACTCTTTCAAATAAGAATGCACATAGTAGTTTCCTGAACCTGAAGTTTGTATTCTTCCTCAATTTACAATCTGTCAATTGATTCTTCATATAGTTGACCATGGTAATTCTCCAATGAAATATCACCATATGTAGACACTACACTACACAATGCATCTGAGATCAAGAGGCCTCATGAAGAGAAACAAATCATGTAATCCACCCAATCATGTATAACACAACTCTATAGCTAAGATACTCAATCTTTTATGTAGGCACTTGAGAACCTACTTTATCTATATTGGCTTCACAATACATGTCAATGTATTGATCTATGTTATATGGTCCTGGAGGGAAAGTCCTCAAGCTAACCAGCTCACCCCTCCTAGAGAGATCGATAAAAAATAAGATGTCCTCAGTAGTAGGTGTCGGAGATTCAAAATAAAGTTCTCTGCATTTGGGTTTCAATACTGAACAAAATGATTAATAAATCTTGGTTGAGGTCTCAGAAAGGGAAATGAAAGAATTTACACATTCTGCATTGTTTTAGTGTATCTACGGCCTGTAGTTCATCTTCGACCATTTGTTCTACCTCTTCATGGTCCCTCTCCCTCCAATGCAAATACATTCTGCAACAAGGAGTCATTTTGGGAGTTAGTGTCTCATTGTTATCACAGTTTTTGGCCATGTAGGTGCCTTGTTTTTAATACATTCATGTATGTATGTGGGATGGCGGTTTTGTAGCCATCATACATATGTGGGATGAGCATGAAAATCCCACGTACATACGCATATGTCATGAATTTTAGGGCGTGTGGACCCAAATTCCTATAAATCTTAAAAATAATAAATGAAATTGGAAGAGGAGAGGGGTACTTACTTGTTCCAAGTTTGAGTTTTTTTCATCCACCATTTCTCTCTAAATGTGTGTTTGAATAAAGAGGGATTTTCCTATTTTTGGGTATTTTAAAACATAAATGGTGAACATGACCCCTTTCACCTCTATTTATAGACTTTTTCAACATATTTTTACCTAGTTTTACCTGCGATCTTCCCTATTGTCATTTCAATGGATGTTTTCATTCATCTTAGTGATATTTTGGTCATTTAAATGAATTTTAAACATTGGATTCAATGTTTTTTGATGATGGGTACTACTTTTATCATCCTGTGAAAAACTTTTTTTTTCTCCATTTGCATATAGGGTAGGTTTACACCACCTTGCATTTTTCATTGTATTCGTGATTTTCTCTTTGACATAGGGTCGATCCCACCGAAGTGTGACACAAAACCTTCCATTCTTCTTTATAAGTGTATTAATTAGGTGGTAGAGACTTCATCTCCATGGATTCTCTCGGTAGATCCTTGTATTGCATTCTGGCATACATTCTGTGAATTTTCTATAGGCTTTGGAGTACTTTTAGTCCCACCATGACTTCAGGTTTTTGCCTTTTTTTTATTATTGAATGATATTTATGACCTCAAACCATGGGACTCCCCTAGAGCATGGATTGTCTTATTTCAAGATCATTTTAAACCATGAAACTGACATTTGGCGGGAGATTATTTACCCTTTTTTACCTTTCTTAGATTACATACAAAAATGATCCCCCCTGGAGTCTTCTTTAAGATCTTTTCAGACTCTCTAAAATTTAAAAAATTGTCGAGTGATCATAATTCCCTTCGCACTCGTCAAAATGAAATTTGAAGGAACATATTTCTAGTGGTATTTTACCCCTTTTCTGGTCTGGATGGCTAATTAACAAACAAAGGTATACCCTAGGATATACGATTCTCTAGCGGAGTATTCTCATGCACAATTTTAACTCTTTTGCATGCCTAAAAGAGTAAATTTGTGAAAAAGAGACATTCTCATTGGTTTTGGTTTATCTTTTTTTCAAGCCATGGGGATTATTTATGAAAAAAGGAACCCACTGTAGTCTTGTTTAAGCCCCTTTCAAAATCCCTAAACAGGAAAATATTGTCAAGTGACCTTGTTCCTTTCACACTTGTTAAATGGTCCAGAAAGAACACATATTCGACATGATATTACCCCTTTTTCCATCCAATACATTATCATTGAAAAAATGTATGCCTCAAGAGATACATCTTCTTAGGAGAGTTTTCCCAAGTATTTTTTTATCCTTCTTTCGGTCTTGGGGAACTAAATTCACAAAAAAGGCCACTCTCGAGTTGTCTTTTATGCTTTTACAGTCTCTCTAAATATGAAAAATCATCAAGGTTCCCTTCTCTCGGATAATTTTTTTTTACATTAAAGGAATCTTTTTATTTTTTGTGCCATCTTGTAACTGCATTGCACTCTTGCATATTTTGCCTAATGTCTTCTCCATCTCATTGTTGATGAACCTTTAAAGAATTCCTTATGTGCAAGCCTTGTATCATATTTTTCCTTTACGATTTGACACCCTTACCCATGGAGGATTCACCTCGAGTGTCCTTATATTGCATATGTATCCTTGTAGTCAGCATTAATATGTTCCATGTGATGGGGAATAGATTAATTTCTTGTGAATCTTATTCCCCCTTTGTACCAATACAATTCTTCTATTCTTTTTCAAGTTCATTAAATATTTGAAAAAGACAAAAAAATTAAATATTCCAAAAAGAGGGGATGGGAAAAACATTCTCTTTTACTAGAAGAAATACTAGAAGAAATATCATCACCCTTGGAGAGAGAAAATCCTTTAGTTTTTTGTGCAAGAGTTAGTATTTAGTATGACCTTACGAAGTTGTTCTCGTTACATAGAGCTATGTCCTCCTATATTTGGTTACTCTTCCAAACATATGGATAGTTTGTGGTGGCTCATGTGCCATAGACTTATGTCAATAACATTATTCTCAAGTCTCTTCATATATCATTCTCTTGTTCAAGGGAAAGTCTCCCAACCTGATTCATCCATTTTTCTATTAGTATCTTGAACTACATGAGTCGGCCATTTCAAGAGTCTTGTCAAGTTCACATTCAGAATCAATGAATTTTGGTACCTATTGTTAAAGTTTCCTCCATTATTGCCATGACGACTTGTCGAAGACTTCAAGGTAGTGAGTCATACACTCCTATTATAATCCTACCTGAGTTTTGAATATCTTGAAGATATTTCTCAAGCCATGATGGTATCATCACCAACTACAGGCATTGATGCTTCCTGAAGATTCATATCACATTTTATTTGTATATCTTTTGATGATTTTTACATGCAGATCTATTTTGTATTATTCACAGCTATCATCCTTATGGGAATACATATTTTTCATGTATCCATGATTACTATATTTGACATGGATCTACAGTGTACTTGATTGGAAACCATGCTTAGTTTTCCTCAAGCATTGGTATGCATGGCTCAGATATTACTGTTGTTTTGCAGATGACACACTCATGGACACTTGTCTAGGATTACTAGACTCAGTAGCTTCCCACTTTTATCACAAATTTATGTGATAATATATTTCATCCATCAATTTCTCTTCTCACCTCACACATTAGGGGGCATCTGTTATAGACCCAAATTCCTCCACTATGCATTTTTTGTATTGGCCTACTCAAGCATACATCTTCCAATCACGCTTTTTTAGGTTCCTCCTAAAAAAAAAGTTTTTTATGGTCTACGCACCTTGATACACTAGCAACACGCGTACATATGCTCCATGAATTCCTACCATCTCCAATGTACTTTAAAAATTTGAAAAAAAAAAAAAAAACCTCTACACTTTCCGATGGAGTTTATAGGCTATTTTGGGTTTCCTAACCATTTCACCTCTTGTATCCCTTCCTACAACCGAATAACCATCATTCATCCATATAAAAAGGGCCCTAGTGGGGTCATTTGAATATATGAAAGAAGAGGCAAGTGAACTCTACCAAAATTTCTCCCTCTCTCATTCCATGCCTTTGCATTCTGCTCTGAGTTTTCATCCTCAACATTCCCTATCATCCATCCTCCTTATGCAATCGATACATTTCCTTATATTGGCCTTTTGTTTGTGAGGATCTCATTTTTGGATTGGAGTACTTGGAGTCAAGTTAGTGGAGCCATACCTGATTCATGGAGCGATGTCAGCAAGATAAAGCTTGTATTATACCATCTTTTTTCAATAAAAGATAATTTTCATGTCCCAATCTATTTGTATTCATGTTTATATCTTTAAATTGGGTAAAATAATGAAGATGGCTAACACTTTTGTGAGAATCGGGCTCTGAAATTCCTAGAAGCATTTTTTTGGCCGAAACAATGTTGCTAGAAATTTTTTCGAGGAAAACATTTTTCAGCTAAAAATTTGCACGTCAAATTGAACGACGCCTTGACGGTGCCCTCAAAATTCATGTATAATATTTTTTGAATGATTTTTTTTCCTATTGTAAGCATATTTCGGCCGAAATCCTTTTCAGCCGAAAGGTTTATTTTTAATGGATTCTGTTAAAAACTAGGTTTCACCCAAAAGAATATTTTGGTCGAAAACCTGAAAATGGGACTGTTTGCAGGAAACTGTAAATTCTCTCCATCTTAATTGATCTTTGGAGTTAACATACTCCTACAAATACTCATAATTTAGTTTCAGAATTGATACCAACATTTTAAAAAATAAACTGAATCTACTTTCATTGGATATAATTTGTTTGTTTTCATTTTCATTGTTTTTATCTAATTTTATAAAAAAATCACTGCATAATATTTTTAGGTGAGATTACGATTCAGTGAAATGAAAAATACATACCTATAAAAATACACAGTGAAAAATTATGGAAAATTAATATTCATAATGCTTAAACTATTTTCTTGAAAAGGGTATTTTTTAGATTTTACTTTTAAGTAAAAATTAAGATAGATACATGGTGGGGGAAAACAAGTGTTTAAAATATGCAACTTTTTTCAGATGGTCAACTTAAAAAAATTCTAGAAATTATAATATTCATCCGTTAGATTCAAAACTATAGTCGTCAAAAAATAGAGTCTCTGTAGTTATTGTAGTATATTTCATTTGTCAAAAACAAAAGTTTAATATTGGATACATTGTTGGGGGGGGAAATAATTCATTTTCTTTCCCTTCATTTTTAAGGAACATATTCTCAAACAATTGCCAAATTAATATATCAAATCTCAATAAAAAAAAATTCAAAAATAGTTTTGTTTTTAGAGTAAAGTAAAATTATAAATAAAAAAAATAGTTTTGTTTACAAGAATTTTAAGAACCTCTTAAAATAAAATAAAAAAACTCATAAAACAAACAAAAGTGTTACCCATCTTCACGATTTTACACAATTACTTTCATGAACGTTTTGACCTTTAAATGATATTTTTGATTATGCATATGATGCTCTATATTGTTCTCTGGAGCTGCTTCATGCCAACACTAGGAGGAGGTCTGCAATGCAGGAACGAACAACAAGAGTAAAGGATCTACTTGAAATGAAAGGAGTATTTTCCATTTGCTTAATTTCTATTAGATCTTGTTAGATCTGGGTAGAAGAGGAGTAATTATGTCTTTTAA
The DNA here is from genome assembly GCA_032191745.1 of Picea mariana. Classification (NCBI taxonomy): domain Eukaryota; kingdom Viridiplantae; phylum Streptophyta; class Pinopsida; order Pinales; family Pinaceae; genus Picea; species Picea mariana. The sequence goes on along the minus strand of JASDQU010099780.1, from coordinate 977,055 downwards.
GATGTCATTGCTCTTCCTAGTCACTAGAACCTGATTAGGGGGGATTTTTACCCTTAACATAAAGGGTTTTTTTTTTTAACTAAAATAATTTATTTACCTTTGTATTACAAAGCATTTAAATGCCAGATTTATTGTTTGGTAAAACCCCTTGTTTTAAGGCGAACTCGACTCTTAAGTTAGATTCTATATCTGAAGTTTCCATGCAGAATACAAGTGTATGCATGGATTTTGATTTACAGTTTCCCTTTCATATCTTATGCCTCTACGAAATTTTAAAAAGTCGTATACTCTGTATTTCCTACCCAAAAACTAGATGAACGTTTCGTTAATAATATAAAATATACTCTGTACATATAGTTCAACTTCTTTATTATATGTGTTCATTTACTGTACAAAATATCTGTTTCCACATGAGATATGAAATAAATCCTAATGAATCCATGTTCATATACTGGGCTATTATTATGGGTATTTTTTTAAATAGGAACACTTTCCTTGATAATGTATAATTTTAATTCCGCATAGAATTTGAAGATAGTCCTTATCTTCTTGTTATTTAATTTTCTCTTACAAGAACTTATTTTATGGATACATAGAAATAATGATGGATCTCTCCCTTTTATGCGAGGAACCCATTAGATTGAACTCAATCGTTTCAAACCGGTATTCAAGATGGAAATTCCAATGGCAGAAATTTGTATACAACAACAATTATTTTACTTGACAGGTCTAAGTACTATTCGCTTTCTCTTAAATTTTTGTTCATAAATATTTAAGTTGGTGAAATATGAGACTAATTCCTTTGTACCAATTTTTTTCAGGTTATAAATCATAACACGTGGGCTCACAAAGAAATAGGATAGGAAAGGTACTTCGGTTCCTTTCTTAGTTCAATATTTGGAGGAGGATAATGATGATTTTCATTTTACTTTATCTTCACTTATTCAGTTGTAAACTATACATATATTTGATATAAAACAAATCTATTTATATTTCTTATCACTCTATGTGTGGACTTTGGATTCATAAATCCAATGGTTGTAATAATGAATATTTTTTTTTTGTTGTTGTTGTTTCTTCTCTTCCTTTCGAGTATCTAAATCGGATTATAGCAACATAAGATAGTTCAATAAAAAGTTTGTAAATAACATTGTGCATTCTTTGAGGGATTCTATATATGGTTGGGAATTTTTTTATCCTAATATATATCAGATTTATGTATATTATTTACTCAACATCATAAGAACTTTCGCTCAATATTCTCCATTTTAGATTTCCTTTTAAAGAAAATACTATATAACATTTACAATTTCACTAATAATATTATAAAATAAAACGATTTAATTTAAAATAAAAACCTAGAAAATAGAAGTAACAACAAAGTTCCACCCACTTGTAGAATTGATCATCCAAATCACTTGATCCAATCACCCCCAATGTTGTTCATGAATCCATAAGGGAGAATGATCCTCTTGTTTTAGCAGTTCTTGTGTCTTCAATAGTTTCCTAACACCAGAGTCTTCACAAAAAAACTTCCTTGGTAACTCTGTTATTCCAACAACATCTCTTGTGTTCGTTACCACAATAAGTCTCTTTATTCCTCACATGTTAAACGACATCCTTCATCCCACAAATGTGTATATATATTTTCTTTCCTAGGGCTTAGTTTCCTAAAGCCATTTCCCTCCTTTCATGCCTAGCGTTAGCTTCAACACGTTCCCCACTTCTGGATTCATGACCATCTTTTTTTAATTTGGTTTCTCCTGGTATCTCCTTTATTTATTAAATAAAAAGTTTGTCTCTTACATTTGTCCAAAAATTAAGGACATTTGGAAAGTCAATATCTTTCAAAAACAACAATTCTAATAATAGTCAGTTTTCTCACTAATCAAAAAATTGAATTTTTCACTTAAGGGAATTATTTAAAATACAAAGTAATTTATTGAGGATATTACATACTCTTCCCCTTTAATTTGAACACCATCCTCGGTGTTAGTATTCATTCTGGTCATCCCTCTAATAGAGTTGGATATCTCTTTCTCATGACATCCTCCAACTCCCAAGTAGCTTCATCAGGACTGAAGTGCTTCCATTAGACTTTTACTTGTGCGATGACTTGGTTCTGCAATATTGTTTCTTTCTTGTCTAGAATGTGCAAAGGTTCCACAAGGAATTTTGGTTCCACCTACATTAAATTCCAATCAATTACATGAGTAGGATCATGAACATACTTCTTTAATAATGATATATGAAAAGATTATGAACTTTTAAATTTGTCGAAAGTGCTAGCTGATACGCCACTGGACCAACTTGAGCTAGTAGTTTGAAAGGTCCAAAAAAGCATCGTGCTAGTTTTGTACATCTTTCTAGTTTAAATGAAATCTTTTTCACCTTATCCTTCAAATAAGAATGATCTCTGACATTAAATTATTTATGCACTCTGTTCAGATTTCTTAACTTTTTTGTCGATCATGTGCGACATTTAAGTTATGTCGAGCCTTTTTAACAATCTGCTCCAATTCTTGTAATGTATCTAGTCCAACCATGATTCTATCAATCACATTGTTCGATCTAATAGGATTTGTTCATTTTATTTCATAAAGAGTTTCAAATTGACTCATTTTGGATGAGGCCTAGTAACCGTTATTATACACAAATTATACCATATGTATGTATTCCTCCTATTTTGTTGGTTTTTTTGTCAAGTACATTTGTAGCATGTCTTTGATAATTTGATTAGTATGTTCAGTTTTCCCATTTGTTTGAGGGTGGTAACTGGTACTAAATTTTAATTGAGTTTCTAAACCTGCAAACAAGGCCTTCCAAAAACTTAGAGTAAACTTAACACCCCTATCAAAAATCACTTTTTTTGGTACTCCATGTAATCTAAAAGTTTCTTTCATAAATGTTTTTTCAATATGAACAGACTTGTAAGTGGATTTCACCATTATAAAATGAGCATGTTTACTTAACGTCTCAACTACTACCATGATTGAATCATCATTTCTTTTTTCTTTTGCAAACCCTGTAATAAAATCCATTGAGATTACCTCCCATTTCCATTCAGGTATAGGAAAAGGTAGTAACAAACCAACTAGAATTTGATGTTCTTCTTTTACCCGTTGACATTCTAAACACTCAGACAAATCGTCAGTAGTATATGATTTCATATTAGGCCAATAAAATTGTTTTCTTGGTGTGGTAATCATTTTCTGATATCTAGGATGGAATGAATAAGGATTTTTATAGATTTCATTAAGGATCAATCGTTTTAAATCACTAGAATTAGGTACACAAATTATGTTTCTAAAACTAAAAATTCCTTCCTTGTCGATTTTATAATATGTCTTGATTTATTTTTTGTTATCTTTCCGCAAAATTTCCTTTTTCTTTGTATATTTGTCATCCGTTACACTTATAGTTCTGATTTTATCATTGAAGTCACTGCCAAATTTTCTAATTACTATCTCATAAATAACACCCCTTGTTATACTAAGTGTGTCCACAACTTTATTTTCCTTCCCTTTTATATGTTTTACTTCAAAATCAAACTCGCTTAAGAATGCAAGCCACCTTGCTTGAAGTGTGTTAAATCCTTGATGATTTAATGAATACTTTACGTCACTATTATCTATTAAAATTAAAAAAAAAAAATCTTCCAATTAAATAATGATGCCGCATTTTTAATGCATGAATCAAAGATGCTAACTATAAGTCATGTGTCACAAAATTATGTTCATCATACTAACCCTTCTTTGCTAGCATCAATGCAAATAGTAAAATCCTTGTAAAGGTCCATAACCTTAAGAATTGTTGTGGTAGTTAACCATTCCTTTAACTTATTAAAACTTTCCTGACATTCATGTGACCAAATAGATTTTATCCCATTTTTCTTTAAGGACGTAATAGGAAAAAAGATCTTGGAATTTTTTTCAATAAAACATATGTAATAACCAATTATGCCCATAAAATACCATATTTCTACAACATTCGTGGGTATAGTCCATTCTACAATTTCATTTATCTTTTATGGGTCTACTGTTATCCCATCCTCTGCAATAACATGCCCCAAGTATTGTATTGTTTTCTAGTAGAAATCACACTTATTAAATTTGGCGTACAATTTATGTTCTCATAATGTTTGTAACACTATTTTTAGGTGTTCTTCATGTTCCTCTTGAGTTTTTGAATAAATCAGAATATCATGAATAAAAATTAGAACAAACTTGTCTAGGTACTCACTAAATATGATGTTAATTAAGAACATAAATGTTTTTGGTGTGTTGGTAAGTCCAAATTGAATCACTACAAATTCATAATGTCCATGTCGTGTTCTAAAATTTATTTTATTAATGTATTCATCCTTAATTATGATCTGATGATAACATGATATTAAATCCAATTTAAGTCCCCGAGGTGTAGGACAGTCGGTGACGGAGTGTGTTTTTAGGCCACTCCGTGATGTTAAAGTCACCGGTTCGAAACCTGCGGGGACAAAAAATCCAACCATGTTAAGGGTTGGTGTGGCTCAGGCCGGGTGCGATCCCCGGGTGATTTTGATGGCTTAGATGCCCCTGAGTCGTGGTTTCTCAAGCCACAGGTTAATCGCGTAGCCAACAGGTCTCGCACAAATTAACAAACAAAAAAAAAGATATTAAATCCAATTTAGACAATATTTTCGCTCCTTCCACTTGATCAAATAGATCGTTAATTCTTGGTAGAGGATATTTATTCTTTATTGTCATTTTATTTAACTGTTGATAATCAATTCATCACCTCAACGTCCCATCTTTGTTTTTGAAAAACAAAATGGGTGTTCCCCATGTAGAAACACTTCATCTGATATATCTATTATCCAATAATTCATGTATATGTATATTTAATACTGTTAAATCATGAATACTCATCCTGTAAGTTTCTTTCGACATTGGAGCGGATCCTGGTAATAAGTCGATAAAGAAGTCTAACTCTCTCCTTGGAGGTAATTCTAGTATTTCCTCAGCAAAAACATCCTTAAACTCTTGTAAAACAACATAATCTTCTAATTTTGGTTTGTTGTTATCATCTTGTATATTCATTACTTGAATCAGATATATTTGACACCCCTTCCTTATACACTTTTTAAGTTGCACAGTTGATATCCGTCTTATTGAAACTGGTTTTCTTAATCCTTGAACCATTTTGTTTATTCCACTTTCATCTTTGTACAAAAATGAATTCCCATAACTCTTTAATAGAACCTTGTGAGATTCCAGCCAATCCATTCCAATAAGAATATCATAATATCCTAGGGATAATACATTTAATTTAACATCATTATGTTGATCATTTATTTCTATATTACACTTAGAAACATACTCTATTACTTTTCTTTTAGTACCAATGGCTAACTATACCAACGAGGACTTAGAGTGTTTCAACTTTTTTAGCTTATGATTCTCTACCAAAGAAGGATTTATGTAGCTCATACTTTCCCTTGGATCTATTAGTATGGAAATTGTTTTATCTTGTAACTTACCTTCAATATCCACCACTATAGACCGATGATCAACCCACCTTCCTTCTAGAGAAACAATTATTTTTTCTATACTTTTTCTAGTATCTCCAACTCTTGTAGCTTCCTGTAGATTGTGAATTGAAGTTTTATTTGTTGGGTTCAAGCATGGACAATTTATTCATAAATGAGGTTCTCCATGTTCCCAACATTTCAGTGGTTCTATGGGACAATCTAATCTCTTTTTGAATCCCAAATTAACTAGTTTATTCCCTCCTTGAGCTTCTTGTGTGTTAACTAAAAAATCATTGTTTTGAAATTCCCTTGACATGTTACGGTAAGGATTTGGTTTAAAACTTTTTTTCCACTGATTTAGTTTATCTTGTTTCTTATCTTTCCATGCCTTAGGTGTTTCATATCTCTGTTTATATTGAGCATACCACATTATTTCTTTCCTAATATCTTCATTCATTGTTTTAGGATTGTCAAATTCAATTATTTCCTTATAATACTATGGTAGTGATCTTAAAAATCTCTGAATCTTCACTTTATCTTCCTTAATATAAGCTACAAATTATATTAGATCTAAAAAATTATTGATTAAATTTTCCATGGACATATGTCCTAGTCGTAATTCGTAGAATTTCTTAGTCTTTCTGTCATAATAAGTTTCATATCGGTATTTTTTCTTCAAATACTTCTTGAAATCTAACCACTCCATTATTTTCTTTTTCAACCCTTTCGCTAGTTTCAAGTCTTGCCACCAAATACTCTCTTTTCCATTTAAATTATAGAAGGCCATTATAAGCTTCATATTACTAGATTAATTGTAAATATGAAAACATTTCTTGATATAACTTATTTTTTATTCCCCATCAAAAGTTGAGGGTTTTGTATTCTTGAACTCACCTTCTAAATGATCTAACTATTTTTTTTCTTAGCAAAATATGTTTGTTCTACAACCTGTTGAGTATTAGTTGACGATTGATTGTCTGATTTAGATTCCACGCTTGATTTTTCAGATGATTGTTTCTTGGTCTCTTTGTTCACATCATTTTTCTTTTATTTTCTCTTCTCGGTGATACTTGACAACAATATTTAATTCAGTTCGTATTTCTCTTCATCCGTCCTCTTAATTTTTTCATTTTCAACTTTAAAAGTCTGAAGTTCCATAATGAGATTTCTCATATTTCTCAGAACTTGCATGGTTGAACTACTTTCACTTTTTTGTGCAAGATTCCTTGAATTCTATTGGTTATTGTTTCCTTCATGATTATTCTCATTTCCATTCTAGGTAGACATGTTTGTATAAGTTGAATAATCTCTTGTAACTTTAAAAAATAAATTTTTTTATTCTTGTTAGTTGCACGTAGAAATTAAATCGTCATTTCCATTTTCAAGCTTCTTGTGACACCCATAAAGGTATAGTACTCTCACCTTGGCTTTTATACCATATGTAACATACTCAAATTTCCTTATACAATTTTTTTTTTCTTTAAAACAAAACGGTTCTTTACATTGAATCTTAATAACAACTTCTTTATAAGATAAAAATATTATCCATGACTATATAAAGTAGTACCAGTATACCTTATATTCACCCCAAGGTAAAGTTCCGGTAAAAGATTACCCAGTATTCTATTTTAATGTTGAATTTTTGATTGCATCAATACTTATCACTGTTCATATGCATTTAGGTGAGATTGCCATAAAAATCAATTTTTTTTTAGACACCCCCTTGTCCATATCCCGCACTCCCCGGATGATCTAATTCTATTAATGTTAGAGAATAATGGAGAAAATCAAGTAATGTTGTTACAATCAGATTGACGAGCAGTTCAGATCCGTTTATTTCGGAGTCTGTTAAACCTGCTCCTCTCCTATAAATATGTAATGATCTTCAAGCAATAATACAAGCTGTTTTAAGTGTGTGAGCCTAATTCTTCCAATCTTTAACTTGGTATCAGAGCTCCAGGTGGAGGAGCCGAAGACCCCTGTGCGTGGAGACAGGAGCCCGCGCTGCTTGAGTGAAATTCGCGCGCATTGTGAAGAGGAGATCGCGCTGTGGAAATTCGCGCTGCTGTGGAGGAGAATGCGGATCGCAGATTGCTGCCGCGTGAGGAGGAGAGTGGCGAAAGGCAAATTGTTCTCATTTCCATATTCTGAGTTGTGAAGAGCAGATCGCTGGTATAAATCTGTTTCTTGCTGCTAGAAAAATTTTGTTTTGTGAAATCTGTTCCTGCTGGGCGCGACTTGGAGCTTGGAGCGC
>JASDQU010099780.1:913013-963860 GCA_032191745.1 Picea mariana | reverse complement strand
TACACTTTTTTGTGTGTATGAGTGATATAGAATATAGAAAGAAGTTTGGTCTCACTACTGAAACATGAAGAACTTCTCTAAAATTGATGTTGTTGGTGGGTAAACCATCACAAATAAAAACTTCCTCTCCATTATATTCTCAGTAATAATTGAAGAGTACGTTTTTTTTTTTTTTAATATGTTTAGTTCCTTTGGAACCGAGAATACATTACTGTGGAGAACTGTAGGATGGTTAAGAATTATGAGAGTCTATTAAAGGATTTTTCCTTTTATGGATTAATATAAAAACCATTATCTCAATGCTACTATGAGAAAAAAGAACATTATTTTTTGCTAAAAAGAGAGAAAAGAGATTGTGTTGTTTTAATTCAAATGAAAAAACTCACAAGAAAACTCTTATGTCCGCTAAAAAAAACTAAATAAAGAAACCTAATAAAGGTGGATGCTAGTGATAAAGGTTAAGCACCCTAGAAACCTACTTATTATTGATAAAAGGGGTGCTAAAACCTAAGTTTCAAAATTGAAACATCCCTAAATCAATGCTAGAAAGACCTTTTTACACCTAGAAACATATTGGATAGAGATATAAGATCCCACACTATATATGATCCCATGTTGAGATCATAATAAGACACAAGATCTATAGTGATATATTAAATAAAACATAATCCAAGAAACAAGAAAATCAAATCCATAATAGACATTAGTATAGTACATAAGGAAGATGTTAACATAACATATCTTCATCCAAGAACAACCAACAACACATAGAGAGAAATACTATATGTAGACAAAAAAAAATTAAAAGGTACATGTGGGTAAAGAAAAAATGAGTTCAATTAAATAAACTGACAGAAATGAGGAGTGTTTGTTTGTATTTATACACATCCTCTGGGCTTAATTCCCAAGCCTCGAGAGGGTAATGTGGTTAACCTAGTCAAATATAGTAACTTAAATGACAGGTTTGCTAGGTACCCATATGTAAACTATATGAAGCTATATCCAATATAATGGATCAATATGTTCCCTCAAGTTAAGAGAAACCATATCATATCTATATGGAGCCACATGATATCTAGAGGGTTTGTGAGCCCATGGATCTCGATTCTAAGAGAAACCACATGATATCTATAGGGTTTGTGAGTCCATGGATCTCGATTCATTCACTAAGTCGACCACCACTTCTATATTTAACGTCATAGGATATATATTATGTATTTAACGCCATATGATATAGATTTTATCTCAAGTGTATGATATAGATTTTATCTTAAGTGTGTATTTGATCCTATTTTTTCTTCTCTACCTTATATCTTGATGAGTATGACAAAAAATGTTGTTTAATGTGTGTTGGTCTCATAAAATTCCTTAAGAGAAACATGACTCAAAATATTATAACAAAAGAAAAAAACATACAAATTTAAAATTAAAAAAACTAAATTAACCAAGAAATATAGAATATGAGAAAATTAATTACTAATATAAAAAAATCATTAACAATTCATCACAATTTAAAATATCAAACTTTTACATTTATATATAGCTTAAAGAAAAGAATTAAAATTGATAATTAAATTGGATAATAAACAAATTTAACCTAAAACAATATAAAGAAAAGAATTAAAATTGATAATTAAATTGAATAATAAACAAATTTAACCTAAAACAATATAGGAAAAAAGAATATGTATTCCTTGTAACAATGAGTGGAAAATGAAAAAGTTAAGATGATGTATAACACTTCACATCTTTATAACTCATCAAAATCAAAGAAATGTATAAATATTTTTTTCATATCTTTGTTATCATATAAACTATTTTTTTTAAACTATATATATAATTGAAAGTTTATACAATAATTTATATAATAGAGTAATAATAAAATTATATAATTGAAAGTTTATACAATAATTTACATAATAGAGTAATAATATAACTTTATAAAGTAAACCATAATAAAATAATTTTATTTTTAAATTTAAAAATAAAATTATATCTTTAAATCTATTAATCTCTTCATATTTATTAAATGAAATTGTTTTTAAAAATAAATAAATATCAATTATATAAAAAATAACTAGATAAATAAAATTACATATTAAAAAATAAATTCTATTAAAAAATATATTTATCCACAAAATATAATTAATTCAAAAAAATACAAATAACTATTTTTCATGAAAAACAAATACCACTAGAACATGAGGTGCATCGAATTTTGTCGGATCGGCGGATACACGTTTATTGCACCTACTAAATCAGTAAGCAAACATCGTATGCATATTCTGATTATCTTGTGCACATATACCAATATTATGATTCTTTTGTGAACATATTCCATAGTAGAATCTTTACCAAAGAAAATATTATTTTGAAATGTGTCATTAGCTTAAATCATATCGCAACATATTCTAAAAAAATGTGAAGAATAAACAAGGGTCAAAATTTTTGAGAATATTAATTCATATAAGCAATATGTAACACAGATGAGACTGGATTTGAGACTCAAATTTGGATGAGATGAGAAAACTCCCCACATTATATAAAAAAAAAATAACATTTCTAATCAAATTTTGGATAAAATTAAATAAAATATATCTTTGAAAAATTAAATAGAAAATATCCTTCAAAACTATATATATATATATATATATATATATATATATATATATATATAACAACTTATAACAATTAAACTAAGACAAAAATAATAAAAAAGATATAATGGATCCAAATTATTATGCAGGAGTCATAAAATATAATTTATCAATATTGACTTAATTATATCGCTAGAATAAAATACTTTTCAGCAGTAATTTAAACGTGTATAAAAATATTTAAATTTTATAAAAATATTAAATTTCCCTATTTTCAAAGCTGCATTAAAGCATCTAAGTTAAATTGCTGAGAATGGATTATTATGAAAGTGAAAAATAAAACAAAGTGCCTTTAAGCATTAAATCACAGGAAATAGCTGCTCAGATATTCAATTTATTAATCATATATGTTCAGAAAAATACAATTGATGTACCGAATTCATAAATGTACGGAATTCATATAAATACAATTGATCAACGTCCTGCTTGTATGTTCGCGATTGCATCGAATACAATCTTCCTGCAGTCTTTCTTAGTCGACTGCGAAGGGATTTCCACATTCATCTCTATACAGGGAGGATTCACATCATTCAACTTTTCAACTTCTGCAGGCTGTAGATCAAGCTCTCGGGCGAGTACGTCCACTGTGATATCGGCCATGTATTCATGTTGAAGTGCGTCTGCGATGCTGATTCTTTTCCGTGGGTTAAAAACAAGCATTCTCTCTATCAAATTGATAGCAGTTTTATCAGCTACAGACCGAAATATATCCCTGAAAGGGCGCAAAGGAGTACGGGGTAACTGAGACTTGATAAACATGCGGGCTTGATATCTATCAATGATTTCTGAGAACTCTTGGTCATCGGGTACGGGAATTTTCTCAGCGATACTCTTTAGATTGGCTATGTCAGTAGTGCCATTGCCAAAACCCAACGCCATTGGCCTCTGCAACAACATGTCTGCAAAAATGCAACCCAATGACCATATGTCAACAGCTGGGCCGTAATTAGACTGATCGCTCAACTGTCTGACGAAAAGCTCAGGTGGCCTGTAGGGCATACTCACGACCATTTGAGTCATTCGCGGTGCTATTATTCGAGCAAATCCAAAGTCACATAATTTTACTCTTTGTTTGTCGTTCAGGAGGATGTTTTCGGGCTTCAAATCTCGATGTAGCAGATTGACGGCGTGCAAATACTGAAGAACTCTCAGTAGCTGCGAATTAAAAAAAAATCAGTCAGCACGTTTGCTCATGAAACTGTCCAGAACAAGTCGAAACTGCCCACAACAAAACAAGTCAAGTCGATGTTTTTTAATTGGAAAGTTTAACTGAATTGAGCTAATCAAATTATTAGTGAGAATTGAACCTGAGTGAGAATTACAACAATCATTTTTCTCAATTATTCATAAATCATTTATGAAAATTGAACTTAGAGAAAAATATAACAATTATTCTTCTTAATCATCCACAACAAACCAATATTAATTCAATCATTCAGAACAAGCTAATGTTAATTCTGCACTATCGTATCAATTTCAAATTCATTACAATTTGGAGTATCCCAACGGTTACCTCCAACAACGGCTCAGCATAAAATAAAATTCTAGAAGTTTCAAAGATTACTTTCAGTTAAAAACAGCTAAGGGTTCAGAAACAAAATTTGAATGGTTTTCAAGAAAATGTTCAATTTCGAATTCAGTACAATTTGGAGTATCCCAACGCTTACCTCCAACAACGGCTCCGCATAAAATAAAATTGTAGAAGTTTCAAAGACTACTTTCAGTCAACAACGGCTACGGGTTCAGAAACAAAATTTGAATGGTTTTCAAGAAAACGTTCAATTTCGAATTCATTACAGTTTGGAGTATCCCAACGGTTACCTCCAACAACGGCTCCGCATAAAATAAAATTCTAAAAGTTTCAAAGATTACTTTCAGTTAACAACGGCTACGGGATCAGAAACTAAATTTGAATGGTTTTCAAGAAGAAGTTCAATTTCTAATTCATTACAAATTGGAGTATCCCAACGGTTTCCTCCAACAACGGCTCCGCATAAAATAAAATTCTAGAAGTTTCATAGATTACTTTCAGTTAACAACGGCTACGGGATCAGAAACTAAATTTGAATGGTTTTCAAAAAAAATTTCAAGTTCGAATTCATTACAATTTGGAGTATCCCAACGGTTACGCCTCCAACAACGGCTCCGCATAAAATAAAATTCTAAAAGTTTCAAAGATTACTTTCAGTTAACAACGGCTACGGGATCAGAAACAAAATTTGAACGGTTTTCAAGAAAAAAGTTCAAGAATACAACGGCTCCCTCCCATGTTTCAAGAAAAAATGAACTTACAATGGCAAGAGAGTTTTCCATATGAATTTACCTGGTTCATAATCAGTTTGACATTCAAGGGAACAAATCGCTTGCGCTTGCCTTCGTTTTCCCGGTGACAAAGAGATGTATACAAACTCTCCTTCATCTTTTCCATGACAAAATAAATATCGTCAAAAGTATCCTGGTCGACAGGTCGCTTGATCTCCTCCAACGCCACGGCAAAGGGGTGATTAATCTGGCTATGAATTAACAGTTCGCGAATCACATTCTGCGCATGAACCCTCTGCCTGAAAATATCCTCTAGTTTCTTGATGGCAACTTCCTGACCATTGGATTTGTCCCTAGCCAAACACACAAATCCGTACTGGCCCTCGCCCAAGAACTTTAGAAGATCGTACTTCATTTCTACCTCGAATCTTTTGTAAATGAAGGGTTTAAAGTCTATCTGATGATCGACCGACACTGTATACCTTTTGTAGCTTTCAAATCGCGGGGGAAGAATTTCTTCAATAAACACCTTCATTGGCTTGCACTGTTTGTACTGGTGTTTAACGTATATAACCAAAAACAAACCGGGTTGGCAATTCGGTGATTAATGTATATAATCAAACAAACCTGGTTGGTGATTCTTCTATCGTGCAGAAGAACGTTAAATTTCCGTTTTTCGCTTACCAAAGATACAAACTTTGCAGGTTCTTTATCTACGAAATTCGCAACGCTCCCAAACCTATAGGCAAAGGAATGGAAATTTTCATTTCAATAATAAGAAGAAATCATGGAAGGCGTTACAGAAAATGTGTAGTGCCTGTGACATATAAAGGAAACCATAAGGAACAATGTAACGGAGAAACAGCGAAGTGTCCTTCACATTGAGTTAATCACTTTCAAATCAAATAGTTTGAAGCTGGAAACTCATCTTGCCGTTTACCTACAAATGTAAATCATTTAATAATTTTGTATTACTTTGAATGTAAAGTTAAAATATACCCAAATTTTAAGTACTTTTCATGTCTTGAAATATATTGGGACTCCGTTTTATATGCTTATGATATTATTGTTATTGTTCTTGTTGAATAAAAGTTATACTAATGAATATGATAATTAATCAAATTTAAAAGAAAATTTTATTGATTAATTGGGAGACCCACTTTGTAAGAGGAATAGTTTTTACAAGTAGATTGGATATGCATTTTAATTGTCATTTAGCAAGATAATTGTTGATGGTGGTAATGTTCAACTTTGAGAGACAAGGAAAATTCATTTTCAACATTTTAGTTATATTAAATATTTTGTTTTTATCAATATGATATTATCATTAAATTAAGTATAATAATTTTTCATGTATCTTTTTAAATAAAGAGTGATATATGTATGTGTGGCGTATGTATGATATTTTATTAATAGTAGTAAGTAATTTGCAATAATATTTATGTTTGTAATGTATGAGAGGTGATACATTAACTGATGTATCATACATTGTATAGTATTAATTATTTTGAATACAAGTATTAAGAGTTATTAAATTTATGGAGATGTAAATTTTTTTTTAAGTTTTTGCACTTTAAAAAAGGTTTGCATTTTGAGAGATTTGATCTCCTATATTCTTGATAGATTAGGATTAAAATGGCTAAATTGATAAATGACAAGTTTTATATTATTGATAGTAAATATAGAAATTCTAACTCAAACAATTGAAAAAAGAAATCACAATAAAATTGATAATATCCATAATATTAAATCAACTATAAAATCTAAGTATAACACCTTGAATGATAAAAACATCTCTATTAAAAACTAAAACTAAAAATATTTCTCAATTTAATTCATCAATAATTAAGAAAGTATTCCAAATTTAGTTCATGAATACCATTCCCATTTTTCATATTCGTGACAATTTAAATAATACCAATGCCCATAACTTTCATAAGGAAACTCATAACTTACATAGTCAAACTGATTACTAGACTTACGCAAAAAAATATGGATATTTACAGCATTCAATGTTCGAAATTTTATTGAGTGTTGTGAATTCACTAAAGTACAGTGATCAATGTATCCGTTCCATAGAAATATTTACCAATGTGTGAATCGGGTGAGTCTTCATAAATGAACTAGAAATAGTTTTCATTATCTCGTTCTTCGTTGACTCAAGGAGGTTCTACAGATTCTTATGAATACACAAGGGATTTGCATCGTTTAACTTTTCAATCTTAGAAAGCTTGTACATTTAGCTCTCGAGCAAGCACATCCACTCTCATCTTGCCCATGTATCAATGTTAAGGTGTACCTATGATGAAAAACAAGTGTTCTCACAAATAGATGATGCTTTTATCGAGTACATACCAAAATATATTGCTGAAAGCACATGAAACGGTATGAGGCAACCGAGTTTTGACAAACAAATGGGCCTTTCATTGTAACTGATTTCTCATAACTCGTCATTGGTAAGTGGGGAATTGTCTTACTGATTCTCTTTATATTTCAACTATATCGTCATTTCATCACAGAAAACTATATCGTCATAACATTGGCTTTGGCCACAACATGTCTTCAAAAATGAAATTCATTGATCTATGTCAATCGTGGGGTCATAGTTAGACTCATCACTCATTTGTTAATTAAGAATCTCTATAAGCCTATAGGGCTTAATCAGTTAAATTTAGAGAGCAACTTGCAACAAACGAAGGAGAATCTATATCATTTAGATATTCAACATAGAGATGAAATCCAAAAGAATATTAAAACTATTAAAAACAAGTGTAGAAAGGAGTAAAGAAGTTTTCATTAAGTAAGGATATATCAATGTGATTTCTCATATTTTTTTTTCCAAAGAATGTATAAACATAGAAATAATACTATCCCTAAAATCAATAATATATTTGCAAAACTACAATGCATATAAAAGATAGGAATGAAATGCAATGATTTCTTCACACATCCCATATACAAGTGGAAACTAGTAGCTACACAAATGATGTAATTGGCAATATCTCAATGTTCTCCCACTTATGAGTTACATCTACCAACCTTGAATACCCACCTTTCCCTTATACCAAGCAAATTTCTTTCCATCCACTACATTAGTTAAAGAATTTGTTTCATTATCTTGAGTCCTAAACTTATGTATACTTTCCTTAATTAACTTCTATAAAGAACCAATCTGGTTTTTACGACGGACATTCATCATAAATGGAATAAATAATTGTAACCCATATTTGACAAGAAAAATATATTGAATGTATATAATGAGGTAAAATAGATAATAGATGATGAATAGATGTATAGTGAGAGTGCCAAAAATATAGAGAACTAAAGGAACATATGGTGACCGTGCATCCCTTATATAATTAATAACTATTTCTTATTAGTATCACTTAATTTATATATTTTGTATGTTACATTACCTTCCCCTTGAAAATGCTTTGTCCTCAAAGCGTGATTAGAGAAGGACCTATCTCTTGTTCTAACTTGAACTCGCTTCTCATTATCTTTTGTTTTGTAATTTTGACACTTGAATAAACAAAACGATATAATTTTTGAATTCTTAAAGTAATATGCTCCATCTTTTTGGAATTGATCCATCCCAAATCTACTTTCATTGGAAATATTTGATGATTGATTGTTTGGATAGGATTTCTTATTTTAAGGTTCCATAGAAGTTGCCTATTTTGTCTTTGTTCTTTTTCAATGTTGTAGTTTAATTGTTGGTAAAAACAACATTGTTTAGATTCCTCTTGACCTTGTTGTTGGTGGTAACTACTCTTGTGATTTGGATGACAATAAGACACCCAAATCTCTTCTGAATATTGTTTATTGGATCTTTTTTCAACTTTTCATGTTTTTGGCAATTCAATTGGATCAGTGTTTGTGTCTTTCTCTAAGTTTTGAATTTTTTGAACTATAAGTCTCTCTATTTCAACTGAGGCATTTTTTCTTTGTGATCTAACTCTTCTTGTAAATACTTCTTATCATTCTTTAGCTTTCTGATTTGGGTAAGTAATTCTTGATTATTTCGAATTTCCTCACTTGTCGTCTTCATTTTTTGATTCCAATTTTTTCATTATTTTGTTCTTTAAACTTTTAACTTGTGCAAGCAATTGTTGATTAAGGATTATCAAGAAAGAGCTTCCTTCATATTTTTTGAATAACTTATTCTCATTCTTTATTCATCTTTCTCTGTTAATTTATTAATGAGATCATGATTAGCTTGTTATGACTTCTAATCCCTTTGATTCTTATACTTTTACTCGTTTATTTGTACCAATAACTTTTGGTTATGATTTTTTAAGTAAAAAATGTCTTTGTCTTTTTCTAGTAATTTTCCCCCAAGATTTTGTTTTTATCTCTCTTTTTGGTTTTTTAACATTTGCTCCAACCAAATTGTAAATTTATGTTGTGTTGTTCATAATGAATTAGTTAGTTCTTTAATTCTTTTATTTTCACTTCCCAATGCATGTTACCTTGATTTTCTACTATACTAAAAAACTTTTTACAATATGGAGAAGGGAGAGCTCCATTCATAAGGCCCCTTTCATACTCTTTCTCTTTTGAGCAATAGGGACATTTTGTTGAAATTGTTTTCTTTTTAGATGTCATAGTTCACTTCTTATTTTTTTAATAAATGATAAATGTATGAATTTTAAGAACCCACTTTTAAAACAATACATTTTTCACTTTTCTTTTTTAAAATCCTTTAAATATAAAATATATTGGTTTATT
The DNA here is from genome assembly GCA_032191745.1 of Picea mariana. NCBI lineage: Eukaryota > Viridiplantae > Streptophyta > Pinopsida > Pinales > Pinaceae > Picea > Picea mariana. The sequence continues at coordinate 954,210 of JASDQU010099780.1, read as the reverse complement.
TTTTATATTTTTTCTCTGTCAACTACCCTCGCTTTCCTAGATCCACTTCACTTTTATAAATATAATAACCCTTCAAATATTTTTTGTTTACATAAATTTATGATGATATTGTTTATGGTATTTACACAAATGTTTTTGCAACAATGCCACTGTCTTTTTGACGCCAAAGTGCCTTGCCATCAGACTATATTGAGCTTCCTAAATCATCTTTGCACACTCAGATGGCTAGATAGTATAACAACCCATCCTGAAGATGGAAATTAGTAGCCAGTGAATTTGCTTCGAACATTTGGTAGGTAGTGGAGAAGTCGGGTCTGTCTCATAGAGGTGGGGCCATTTAGGGGTCTCATGGTTGCAAGAGTATAGCACCCTCGTGAGTGTCACAGCTAGAGGTTAGCTGAGGCAATCAACAACTCGGTTGCTACTTCCTGTGTTATACTTGATGTTAAGGTGGAACAATTGTAAGTATGTGGACCACTTCTTATGGTGGTCATTCTGTAATTTGCCTTGGGTCTACATGAACTGTAGTGGCTTTTGATTAGTGTGGATGACTGTTGCCTTCGCCAGAATGTAATGTCTCCACTTGTGACAAGCTTTCACAATGGAGTACATTTCTTTGTCATAAGTAGGGTACTTACACACAACATTTGATAGTGTCTCACTATGATACACCATGGGGTGGTTGTGTTGACTGAGAACAATGCCCACATCATAGTCTGAAGTATATGTCTCTATCTCAAAGGGATGATGCAGGTCCGGTAATGAAATTATTGGGGATGAGTGCAAACGTTGCTTCATATCATTGAAGGCTTGTTGTTGGGACATGCCCCACACAAATTTTTCCTTATCGCCACCCTTGGTTACTTGGTCGAGGGCCCATACGATATGAGAGAATCACAACATGAACCTGTGATAGAAATTGGTGAGGCCCAAGAAACTACGAAGCTTGGTGAGTGTGGTTGGGGCTAGCTAGTCATGGATAACTTGGATCATGGTTGGATCCACATGCACACCATTCTTATCAATGATGCAACATAAGTAATGGACCCTATCCATGCCGAAAGAGAATTTTTTCAAGTTTGCATATAGTTTGTGTTGTCACAGGGTGTCCAGAACCTATTGAATATGTTGCAAGTGTTCCACCCAAGTCTTGTTGTAGATGAGGATGTCATCCAGATACACCACTAAAAACTTATTGGTGAAAGTTCGCAGGATATTGTTTGTCATCCTCATAAAATTTGTTGGAGAATTTGTCAAACCAAACAACATGACCAACCATTCAAAAATACCTTCTTTTGACTTGAAGGCGATCTTCCATACATCTGTATGTTCTATTGGGACCTGGTGGTTTCCATACTTCAGATCAATATTACTGAAGTATTTGACCCCGTGAGTTTATCAAGGAGTTCATTAATTTGGGGAATTGGGTACCTGTTCAAGACTGTGATTTTATTCAGGGCTTGGTAATCAATGCAGAGTCACCAAGTCCTATCTTTCTTCTACACTAGTACGACTAGGCTCCCACAAGGAGATGAGCTAGGATGGATGCGCCCCTTGTGGAGCAGTTCTTGGATTTGCCTCTTGATATCCTCATTTTCTAACAGAGAGAGACGGTAGACTAACCCATTGGGTAGCAGTGCGCTTGGGGTCAGATGAATGAGATGCTTGACCTGGTAGTGCAGAGGCACCCTATCAGGAGAGGAGAATATATCTGAGTATTCTTCCACGATCTTATCCACTTTCTTATGTTGTGTCGAGACATCGACCGAGGAGGCCCTAGGTGTGGTTGTGATCTTTCACTTACTCTGAGAGTGAATCACAAAGAAGACAAATTTTCTAGTCTGAGAGATTACCTTCCTACATTACTTGCTAGATATCAAGGAAACAACACTAGGAGGTACTTCCTCGGTTATCCTATGCAATTTCTTGTTCAAAGTAATAATAACACTATGATGCCTAGACTCATATATAGCATGACGTTTCCATAAATAAGGTTGGCCCAAAAGAAAATTACAAACTTCAAGAGGAGAAACATCACATAATACCTCGTCTTTGAAGGGCTTTATGTCATACGAAGGTTGACACTATTGGCTGACATGAATATCTCTTCCTTGGGGGAGCCATCCAATGGTGTAGGGATGCAGGTGCAGCATTGTCGGCAGGGCCAGCCGCTTGAAGACCTATGCTGAGATGAGGTTCTTCTGGCTACCACTATCAACAATGAAGTGCAGCGGGGTGCCTTGTACCCACATCTGGGAATGGAAAATGTGCTCTCTTTCTTTTGGCTTGTCTGGTTCACTAGGCTGGAGCTTGGTGGTAGCAACGGTGGCACTAGGTTTCGCATCAATGATCTGTCTTCCCCTTTCTATTTAGGACTTAGAATCAGAACCTGCATCTCATTCATAGGATTTCACTTCGGCCACCAATGACTGCTTTGAGCATAAATCAACAATGTTATGCCAAGGGATCTTATGGAAGTCGCACCACTTCCCGATATCCTTCTTTATCTTTCGAGTGTCCTTCTTTTCTTGTAGCTTGGACTGGTTATCTTGATACTCTTCATCCTTGCTCTATCCTTTTGTTCTGTAGGTTGGGGCCTCCCTTTCCTAGTTTTTGTTGCGAGGGGTTCCCATGCCAAAATTGTTGCATCTTTGGTTTAATCTTCTGCTCAATTTTGATGGCATATCGATAAGCCACACCCAACGATGATATTTTCAAAAATTCCATTTTTTCTTGGATGCATCTATGTAGAGAACCACAATACTTGAGCACCAGATGTTGCTCTGAATCTTTGATACCCAGCTTGGTGCATAGGGTATGGAAGATATTTTTGAAATCTCGCAATGCTTAGTCTCTTTCTTGCCGCAGTTTGGTCCATTTGGTATACAAGTCATCATAAATTCTGACAAGGTAGCTTTTTTCCTTAATATCATCCCTGAAGGATTCCGATAGTGTCGCGACTGTAAATAATGAGGGTTCCTCCATTTATGTTTTCTCCGAGAAATTTTCCCACCAATATTTAACATGGGGAATGACTTCGAGGAGCGCAAAAGTAATTTTTTCTCTATTTGAAAAGTTATGGAAAGAAAAATACCCTTCTAATAGATTCAACCACTTTCATACAACATCTTTGTCTATCTGACCTTCAAATATAGGAATATCTAAGTTGATTTGTACCTTGAATGGAGTGGTGCCTTTGCTCGAGGAAGATGCATCACCTGTTGGTAGACGCTAAAGGATTTGCATGAAACTATCCATCATCTCGTTCCTTTGTTGCATGAGGGATTCCTCAAGCAACATTTTGAAAGGATCTCCTGTCCTGACATCTTTCTTTTATCCTGCCATGATAGGTCATTTGGGCTTGTAAGAGATTTTTTACTCAAGAAGAATAAGCTCGAGACCCAATTCTTTGTTCCGTGACCTCATTGGGGACATGCATTAAGAAGACAAGGAGGAGACCGCTCTGATACCATTGATCTTGATTTTATAAGTAGAAAAAAATGAATACATATTATTAAAATATTCTTAACATAGAATAACAGAGATACAGTAAAACTAGTTTTCTATTCAATAAGGAAATAAGCTTAAACGTTAAAATGCAGTGGAAAATAATCTTGCTCGAATCGTGTCGGCTTATCTCTGAGAAGAGATGTGACAACTGTGCTCATTCACAAGAATATGATTACAATTAGGATGTCGAGGAATTTTTATAATTAAAAGGAATGTCAAAAACCCTAGACATCCAAAAGCATAACCCTAGGAGATGAAGCACCAAAAGTCATGCAGGCCCCATTTGGATAAGTTAGTACATCAACTTCTCGGGGTCATAACTTTTGCATACGATCTTTGTTTTAGGCACACAATATCCTATTGGAAAGGTATATATGAGGAATACACATTTTGTTGTAATTCATCAAAGAATATTTTCAATTTTGGTCAGCCCTAAAAACGACCCAACAAGTGAGGGACCCGAAAACTAGAAAAAAAAAACTGTCAAACTAGAAAACTGCCAAAATTAACCAGTTGGAATAGGTGGAAGGCCATCGACATCCATCTAGATCAGGATGTGTCTCTTATACAATTAATAACTTATTATTATTATTATTATTATTATTTATGATTATTATCACTTAATATTTATATATTTTGTATGTTAAAACTCGACTAGCTATCTAATATAGTGGAATTTCACACCAATATGCTTTGTTCATGGATGAAACTTGGGATTATTTCCCAAATAAATTTCACTATAACTCTCACAACATATATTCATGGGCCCATGTTAAAGTCCAACATATTGACATAACTACTACAACCAAATGGCTTCCTTGGATGCCTCTAAATTTGCAACATATTTTGCTTCAATATTGGAATGAGAAACCACTTATGTCCGCTTACACTTCCAACTTGAAACTCCTTCAAATACAACACACACACACACACACACTTTTGGACTGTTCATTTCACATAGAAATTGACCAATCATGATCCAGATTATTTTCGACACGAAATGAGAGAAAATATATAATAAAGAAATGTACAAACATATCGCAAATATCTAATAATATAAAATAAATGTATCATGAATGCAACCATAAACATAGAGATACAATAATACACAATTTTCTATTAATGAGAGGAAATGTACAAAGATTGCAAAAATACAGAGTGAAATACTCGCTAGAATGGTGGCATCTTATCTCAGAGAAGAGATGCGACAACTACTGTTACACATTATTTTGGTCACCCCAATGATTCAATCCCAACATGTATTTGTGTTCTTAGAAAATATCAAAATTCTTTTCTCCATGAGGAAAGTGATTTTCTTTCCCTTCTCAAAAACCCTATTAAGGAAGGTCATTGCACCCTGCAAAATGCATGGGGTGTGACGATGCATGATCGTCTCCCCCTTCTCTAGGGCTATACTATGACGTCTCCACATGTTGCACTATACCTAGGGTGCGACGATACCAAAATCTAAGGAAAATTCAAACTTCACGAAATTTCTAGAAGGGGATCTTCTAGAAGATGAGGTGGCCTTCGAACAGTTTGGATCTTACTCATTTCTCTTATTTGGTGGGATCATCCATCTCTCCTTCACACTATATAACGAGGGATCTTTGATTTAGAAGGCTAAGGTTGAATAGGCTAATATTTGTATGGAGAAATTCTACTTCAAATTATTCTTGAGAGATTTTCTTTAGTTCTACAAGCTACATGGTGGATCTTATTCATTCAAAGGCTTTGGAGCAAAGGTGTGTGTGTTATAGAAAAGGTTCATTGAAAGGGGACCTTGCGACATTAAGGATTTGGTTGTATTCTCCACCTTATATTAATATGATACAACAATATTTTTCTTTCCCATAAAACCATTCTTGTTTTATTGTATGATTCCTTCATCACATACATAGGTTCTTGTTGAGTATGTTTTATTTCTTTCACTTTGTTGGCTTGTGTTCCTTTGCAGGTTTAATATTGCATGAGCATTGGAACAAAGCGAGGATGGAAATGGAAAGAGGAAGCGACATTTAAAAGGTATGTTTACTATCTCTTGTTAACTACTAAATTCAATAGTTAGAGCCTAGGGAAAGTCTTGTATTATGTTTTGTTTTGTTCTAGTTCCGGTGATACTAGGGAGATTTGTTTGTCTCTGCACTTACTGATTAGTACAACAACCACTACTCACATTTGCAAGAAGATGATTTTACAATGAGGATCAAAAGGCCTTTTTATCATAAATAAAATCCAAAACCCTAACCCCAGAAGATGAAAACCTAACAGTTTTGTGGACCTCGTTTTGGGTAGTTTGGTGTATCAACTTCCCGGGTGCGTAACTTTGGCATACAATCTCCGTTTGGGGTTCACAATAAATCGTTTTAAATGTATCATCAAGGATATTCATTTAGGGGGCTCAATTAGAGACTGTATCTATCATTGAGAAGCTCCATCCCAAAAAACCTTCATTTAGGCCCTCAAAATGACCCCGAAAGTTAAAAATGACTAAAAATAGTAAATTACCAAGATTGCCAGAAAATTGTTTTGAGCTAGTTGGAAAAGGTGGGTGGCCACTGATATCCACCTGGATCAATCCTCCCTCCTTAGGAATAAATACTCCCCATTGTGTTGAGTGTCTGGGGGAGAGGGAAAAACATTTTCTAAATCTGCATATTGATGAGTTGTTTTCCTTCTTAGAGAAGTTGCATTGCTTAGCTTGTTGAAGGTTGTCACAAACCTGTGGCTAGAAGGGTTGGACATTTTTAACCATTCTAGCTACATAATATTCCTATGTTCAGAAGGAATATTTACACTTTGTTGTAATCTTGTCGAACTACTTCTGTTGGATAGAAGGTGATTGGGTCGAGGTTGTAGTGGTTGCAGTATCCTTCTATTCACCTTTTGAACATATTATGAAGAAGCTGAATTTTGTAGTATGAGATACTACCTTGTAGCACTATTTAGGTGGAATAATAGTCGAAACTACCTCTAGTATTATGTAGAGATGACTGGTCCGAGAGAAACAATGGCATTATAGGGTCGAGACTCATAAACAACATGGCACTTCCACATATATGGTTGGCCCATGAGAAAATCACAGACATCCAATGGGGAAACATCACATAATACCTCATTCTTGAAGGGATAGATGTTGTATGACAATCGACATTTCTAGCTGACACGAAGATCTCATCCCTTGCGAAGCCACCCGATGTTGTATGGTCGTGGGTGTTGTGTTTTCAACAATCCCAACTATTTGAAGACCTTTGTTGAGATAAGGTTCTTATGTCTTCAAATATCAATAATAAAATGTAGTGGGGTCCCCTTCACCCACATATGTGAACGAAAAATGTACTCCCTCTCTTGAGGATCTATTGGTTCTTCTGGTTGAATTTTTGCAGTCACGACAATAGAAGTGGGGTCTGCGTCGATGATCTATCTTTTACCATTATTTTTAGAATTAGATTCAGAATCAGGTTTCGGCTCGTCTTTTATCTCGGCGACCAATGATTGTTTTGAGTGACATTAATTGGTTTTGTGCGAGGGGTTTGTCAAAATCGCCCCACTTTCTAGTGTCCTTCTTTGTCTTCCCGTGACCCTTCTTTTCTTGTGTCTTAGATTGGTTTTAGAGAGAATGTTTGTTAGGGATATCTTTATCATACTTTGGTTGTTACGGATTTTTTGAACCAAACTCCTGTTTGTTATGGTGCTTAAATTTATGCTCGATTTTAACAACATATCGATAAGAAGGAATGAATGATGAGATGTCTAGAAAGTTTATTTCAGTTTGGATGTATCTCTGTAGATACCCACGGTATTTCAGAACCAAATGTCATTCAGAGTCTTTGATACCCAGATTGGTGCGCAAGGTATGGAAGGTATTGTTGAACTCCGAAAATTCTTGACCCCTCTCTTTCTGTAGTGTGGTCCATTTCATATATTAGTCCTCATAGTTTTGAACATGGTAATACTACTCCTTTCCCGCATCCACAAAAAAATCCCAAGTTGGATCGGCCCCATATATTCCAAAACCTTCTATAGAACTTTTCTCCCAGTAAGTTTCCCACTAATGTTTGACATGGGGGATATCTTTAAGGAGTGGGAAGGTTATATTTTCCCTGTCAAAAAAATGGTGAACAGAGAAAAAACCTTCTAGTAGATTTAACCATTTGTCTAGGGCATCCACATCTATCTGACCTTCAAATATGGAAATATCAAAATTAACTTGTACCTTGAAAGAAGAGGTCTTCCAAATTGGTTGTTTTATGAAGATGATGTTGTTTCTATTGGCAGGCATTGAAGGATATGGGAAAAATTCTCCATCTTTGTATCCCTCTGTCGCGTGAGAGCTTTCTCAAAGAAACAGATTGATAGAATTGTCTGCTCCTCTGTTTTTCTTTTCTTCCACCATGGAGGTTTTATTGGGCATGTGAGAGATATTTTCTTCAAGAGATACAATCTTGAGACCCAACTTTATATACTCATACCTCGTTAGGGACATGCACTAAAAAAACGATCAAGAGTAGCCTTCTCTGATACCACTAATCCAGATTATTTTCGACATGAAATGAGAGAGGATATATAATATTGAAATGTACAAAGATATCATAGATATCCAATAATTTAACATAAATGCATCAAAGATGAATCCAAAAACATAGAGATACAATAATACATAGTTTTCTATTGATGTGCGAAAATGTACAAAGACTGTAAAAATACAGAGTGAAAGACTCGCTAGAATGGTGGAAACTTATCTCTGAGAAAAGATGTGATGACTACTCGTATTCGCAAAAATATGATTTTACAATGAGGCTCAAAAGGACCTTTTTTCATAAATAAAATCCAAAACCCTAACCCCAAAAGATGAAAATCCAACAATTTTGTGGACCCCGTTTTGGGTAGTTTGGTGTTCAACTTCCTGGGGATGTAACTTTGGAATACAATCTTTGTTTCGGGTGCACGATATCTCGTTGGAAAAGTATCATCAATGAGATTCATTTAGGGGGATAAATTAGAGCCTTCGACTATCATTGAGAAGCTTGATCCCAAAAAACATTCATTTAGGCCCTCAAAATGGCCCCGGAAGTTAAAAACTGCTAAAAATAGTAAATTAACAGAATTGTCAGGAAGTTGTTTTTATCCAGGTGGAAAAGGCGGGTGGATTTCAATATCCACCTGGATCAAATCAACATCAAAATACCATAGGGATCCTGTTATGCAACAAACACTTTCTCACTTCAGATGGAATGCAAGCCAGCTTACATTTTTCAATCCTCAAGACACCAAGTATATTTTCCATATATTTTCTTTGTTTGATATATATATTTCTATTTTTTTGGTCTATATTTACCTCAATTACAAAAAAATAGTGCAACCCAATTAAGTTTTTAATGTTAAAATCATGTGACAATTGGAACTTAGTGTCCTTCACTATTTTTTTAAGCTAAAAAGTCACCTTTTAGTATTTACAGTAAAGAGGATAATACATCAAGTGGTTGGGGTACCTTCCAGAAAGGAAACCAGGTCCCCTACTATCCCATTTTTTTCAAAATATAAGATAACATCCATTATCATATCATCTCTTATGATCCAACACCTTAAAATGATAAAAAGACTATGAATATAGTCAGCTTCAAGGGAGAAACCTCAGTTTACAATATATCCAATTCATAATACAATATGAGATGGGATAATATGATTGTAATACTAGGTCTCCTTGGTGTGTGTGTGTGTGTGTGTGTGTGTGTGTGTGTGTGTGTGTGAGAGAGAGAGAGAGAGAGAGAGAGAGAGAGAGAGAGAGAGAGACAAAGGGTACAATTATAATTAAAGGGTGCAGTGAAGGGTTCTAGCCTACTTATAAATATAACACTAGAAATGTAATAATTCAATATTCTAATATTAATGAATGGTTTTATACATAAAATGGGGATTTGTATGGGGATTGACATGATCCTCCCATTCAAACAAGTGTATTCCTCAACTATGAAGCAACAATGGGTGTTTATGCATGAATAACTCATCTTCCCATGTTGGCTCTTCCACTCGTAGGTTATTCCATTTGACGAGGTACTCTATAATTTCACTATTTCTGATCTTCTTAATTCTTGTTTCAAATATTGTTTCTATTTTTAGTATAAGTTCCCCTTCATCTCTGGTAAATTAATATGGACTACGATATTTTTTTTGTTAATGTCTTTAAGAAAGAAACATAGAATATTAGATGTACACGAGAATATGGGGGCAACTACAATTTGTAATCCATACTTCAAATCCTTTTGAAAAACATTATAGGGGCCATAATATTTTGGTGCTAATTAATTATACTTATTTATTTTCTTCAGGTACATCTATTTATATGGTTGTAGCCTCATAAATACCCAATCTCCCACTTCAAGTTCCCTTTCATTGCAATGTTTATTTCCTTGTTGTTTCATCCAATATTGTGCTATAACCAAGTTCACCTTCAATAGTTTGAGAACCTCTTGTTGATTCCCTATGTGTTCTTCCACTACTTGAACCCTTTTATTTCCTTTCAAGGGTGATTTTATGGATGGAGGATTATATCAATAAAGTTCCATAAATGGAGAGATTTTTGATGAAGTATGGAAGTATTTGTTGTAACCCCATTCCGTGAAACCACTTCATCCATTTTCAATGTTTATCATATGCAAAGAAATTAATATATCCTTCTAACAAATTATTAACGGTCTTAGTTTTCCCATTGGATTGATGCTGGTAAGATAATTTGTGAGACAATAGAGTACCCAAACAAGAAAATAATTCAGTCAAAAAATTTCTAGTGAAAATTGGATCTCTACCACTTACAATAATCTTGGGGACTTCATATAGCTTTTAAATTGTTTCCATGAATGTTGCAGATATTGTACTTTCTTTAAAAGGATGAGAAAGAAAGAAAAATTGGGCATAATTTGTTAGTTGATCCACTACTACCACGATGACAGTATTTCCTTGAAATTTGGTTAAACCTGTAATAAAATCCATTGAAACTTCTTCCCAACAATGAATTGGAATAGCCAATGGTTGTAGGAGACCTCACGTCTTGATTTTTTTCTCCCTTGTTATGTTGGCAGATCACACTTTCAGACTAAAAGATTTGAACATCAATTTTAAGACCTTCCAAGAAAAAATATTTCTTGATCGTGTGGTATGTTTTCAATAATACTGAATGTCTTCCTATACGAGAAATGTGAAAATTTAGAAGGAATTTATGTTTGAGTTTGTAATTATTACATAATAATAGGTGATCATGATACCATAGAAAATAATTCTTGCATATAAAATTATCTAATGAACCGGGGTCCTCTTGTAGTTCTTGAATGATCTGACACACCTCTTAAACTTGATTCCTTTCTATCCTTTCTTACTCTACCCAATAAGATTGTGGAAGATAAATAACACATAGTAAACTTTCCATTTCTTCTTTCCTTGGAAGGGTATCTACCACAACATTATATTTTTCTTTTTGGTGGATAATTTCAAAGTCATAATATACCATATTTTTAACCAATTTTTGTTTCTCTTCTAAAGATAATTGTTACACCAAGAAGTACTTCAAACTATCATGGTATATTTTTAATTTGAAGAGTCTTCCTATTAGGTAAGGACATCATTTATGAGCTCCATGTAGTATGGAAAACATTTATTTTTCATAAATGGGTCTCAGTAAGTTTCTTCCTTTAAGTTGACTTCTTTAAAAGGAAAGGGGACTTCCTTCATGTGTTAAAAATGGACCAATTTCATGGACTAAGGAATCACAGTCCACAATAAATTATTTTCTTAAGTCAAGTGCATCCAGGAAAAGAGTTGTACACATACCCTCTTTAATTTTTTCAAAGTCGTTAGTTGTTGCTTGAGTCCAAGAAATTGATTCCCTCTTTAAAAATTCTATTAGATTTGCTTTTATTTGACCATATTTCTTGACAAACTTGCAGTAATAGCCCGTCAATCCTAAGAATCCTCTAAGTTTCTTTAAGGTTTTAGGAATTGTCCATTCCATCATAGATTTAATTTTGTTAGTGTCCCCTTTTACACCTTCATGAGATACAATATGACCCAAATATTCTATTTCTTCAACCCCAAAGGCACACTTGGAATGCTTTTCCTAAATGTTTTGCTCTTCCAATAGTTGTAACACTCTTCCATACATAATTATCTAATGAAATTGGGTCTTCTTGTAGTTGTTGAATGATATTGCATAACTCTTGATATTGATTCCATTATATCCTTTTGGATTCTACCCAAGCATATAGTGGAATAGAAATAACACAAAATAACCTTCAGTTTATTCTTTTTTCCTTGAAAGGGCATCTTGCACAACATTATTTTTTCCTATTTTGTAGATAGTTTCAAATTCATAACGTAAGATATTTGTAACCCATTTTTGTTTCTCTTATAAAGAAATTTTTAACCCAAATAAATACTTCAAAATATCATGATCCTTTTTTACTTTGGGTGTGTTTTTAATAGGTAAGGACGTCATTTCTTAAATGCATGTAGTATGAACAAAATTCCTTTTTTCATAAATGGGTTTGAGCAAGTTTTTTCATTTAATTTGATTGATTTCAAAGGAAAGGGGCATTTCTTCTTGCATTAAAGTTGCACCAATTCCATGGACTAATGAATCACACTCCACAATAAATGCTTTTGTGAAGAAACATGTGTCTAGGATAGGATTTGTACACATAGCCTTCTTAATTTTTTCAAAATCTTTAGTTGTTTCTTGAGTCCAAGAACATGCTTCCTTATTTAATAATGTTATTATAGGTGCTTGTATTTGACCATAGTTCTTGAGAAACTTATGATAATAGCATGTCAATCCTAAGAATCCTCTAAGTTTCTTCAAGGTTTTAGGAATTGGCAATTCCCTCATAGATTTAATTTTGTTAGGGTCCACTTTTACACCTTCATAAGATACAATATCACTCAAATATTCCACTTCTTCAATCTGAAAGGAACACATGGAAGGATTTTCATAAAGTATTTTATCTTCCAATAGTTGTAATAATCTGTCAACATATTTTACATGCTCTTTCCAATATTTTATGTATATTAGTATGTCATCAAAAAATACTAACACAATATTTATAAAGAAGGGATTGAAAATAAAATTCATCAAGCTTTGAAATGTTGAAGGGGCATTAGTAAGTCAAAATGGCATAACCAAAAAAAAATAATTACTTTAATGTGTTGTAAAGAATATTTTGGGAATGTTTTCTTGCCTCATTTAGATTTGATGACATCATGAACAAATATCCAAAATAGTAAAGAAAATTTCTCCATGCAATTCTTCTAATAACTCATCAATTATAGGAATATGAAACTTATATTTGGTGGTTATTTTGTTGACATGTTTGTAATATGGACACACACACCATGAACCATTATTCTTCATAACCATCACTACTTGTGAAGGGAAAGAACCTTGTCTAGGTAGAATGATGTCAACCTCTAACATTGCTTAGATCATATGCTCAATCTTACCCTTTAGTGCATATGGATACCTATAAGGCCTAATGTTAGGTAGTACACTTTGAGGCAACAAATGAATAGAATGATCATGATCTCAAGAACATTGAATACCCTTAGTAATCTCTCAAAATACCTTGTAATGGTTGTTGATAACCATTTGGAGATACATTTTAGTACACGATATAGAATTTTGAATATCTAGTGAGCACAATTATGTAGTTACAACATGGTGTCCCTTTTTGAGTAATTTTCTCATGTTGTTAGAAATTATAACCTTATAGGGTTTCCATTGGATACCTCTAAGCTCAATTTCCTTTCCATCTAACAAAAATATCATGAAACAATCTTGAAAATTAAGTGTCATTGTTCCTAATGATTGTAACCATTGGACCCCTATTACAACATTAACACCACCCATTTGGATAGAAATAATGGGACTCTCCAAAAAATAATCCTCGATATTGAGCTTAATGATATGGAACTTCCCATGACAATTTGTGTTACCTCGATATGCAATCATTACTTGAAACTCTGGTGATGAAAATACAAAGAAATTGAGATAATTTGCAAATTTGTAATTGATGAAGTTATGGGTACTATCGAAATCAATTAACATTGTTACCTTTTTATTTTTTATGTATCCTTGTATCTTGAGGGTTTTTGGAATACTAATGTCATCCAATGCATGAAAATATATCGTTGGAGTAATCTCTTCTATATCTAGATATTATGATGTCTCAAATTCTTGACCTTCTTCCTTTCAATAGTCTATGTAGAATAATTCATTATCGTTGCACTTATTCCCCTTACTGTACAAGTGTTGTCAAAATTGAAACATAGAAACATTTCTCTTGTTTCATTCATTGTTTGAGGTGCCATCCATGTTGGTTGAGTGAGGTTAGGAGAGGCATCACTTTTCTCTCTATAGTTGCTAGTCATCATCCTTCTAGTAGCCATATTTGTTTTTCAACTTTCCTTACGATACTTAATATTTATCTAGGGATTTATGCTCTAAAATATGAACCTAATGTTGAATGTTATTATTTAAGGTTCCCATAAACACATCTAACTAAATGTAATCGAGAATGTTCTTTACCTTGAGACTGAGCTTTTGGAATTGTTGAATGTTCTCTGGAATTAGAACTTTTGTCGAGGATTTATCAATTGACTAAATAATGTATTTATTTTAATATCCCCATAATTTAATATCAATCCATTCATAAAAATGGACCAAGGGATAATATAATTATTTTTTCTTTCCAAAATCCATTGATACCAAACAAATTGATCATTTTCTAAATACAAGGATGCAAAAGGTACATTTTGTAATCTTGTGAATTGGTTTAGATCAAAGTATTCCACCATATCCGATATGCATGTTACATGATATTTAACATCAAACTTCTTCATATATATATATTCATAATGAAGTAGTTCCTTGGTGCCACATTCCTATTGATTAAGGTTGGTTGTCATTGTTGTCAACCCTTGAAGAAAGCCTCGTAGCACAAAGGTTTGGGTAATGGACCCAATATTTTTTTATGTAAATATGACTCACTATTTTTTTTTCATGGTTGATAAGAAGTAAATATGGATGAACTCCAAAGTGGTCCCCTTATGGTGAAATCCCTCAAGGGAAGACGCTTTTCGGAGTAAGAGAACCCATGCTTAATTGTGGAATAATGAGATGCAGGATAGTGAATTTGTCAGGGAAACTATCCTATATGGATAGTTTTTTTCATTCCATTTCCGGTGTTATGTATAACATCACATGAATCTTCACGGTTAGAGAGTTATGACCATGTGAAGTTGGAGAACCCATGTTTGGGTAATGGACCCAAGTTTGTTTGATGGATAACAATATGATTTTTTCTATATTTGAAGGTAATACTATTCTAGATGGATATTAAATTTCATTCCATTTATGGTGGTATGTGTAATGTCACATAACTCCTCATGGTTTGAGATTTATGGCATTAGAATTTGGAGGACCCTCATATGTCATCTAGAAGCCTCAAAAGGTCAAAGTAGTCAAAGTGGTTTAAGAGATTTTAAAAGGTAAATAATAAAGTGAAGTGATGAGTTTATTATAATTCAAAGTGAATACAAAATAAATTATTTCAATAATAAATTTAATGGAGAAATTAGAAGTGGGTTAACCCTAAAATATGGAAAGTGGGACAAGCGACCTAGAAAATGTTTTTAAGGAAGCTACTTGGAGAGTATAAATAAGAGGCAAGGCTCTCTCATTTTAATCAAACTTGAGAATATTGAATATCTATAGGTGTATGAGGTAACCAAGGATATCTAAGCCGAATTTATGAGAGAAGGTGAAAAAAATAAGGTTGAAATACAAGGAAGGATAAATTCTTTTGATGGTGCTTTCTAAGGTATGTTATTTACAGGTCATTTCACCATTTTTTCTATAAACTTATTTCTATAATGATTTATACCGTGACATGGATATGCCATTGAAAAAACATACCCAAGTATCTATGGTAAAAAATTAAGCTTGTGTTTCATTGGATTTTTGGAGTTACACTCCATGGACAATAGTGTTTGTGGCTAGTCCTGAAACTAGTCAAAAACAGGTGTTTCGGGTAAAAACGTCATAACTTATTCATAACAGATCACAATTTAGTGAAAACAAATGTGTTTGTTAGGGTACCATTTGTAATATTCTTTGTAATAGTTTCATATCAATTCAACAAAAATTTTGGGTGGGGCACGCTCTATAAGGTCGCTCTCTAGAATAATCCAGAATTCAACAAGGTATGCCATTGTTTCTATAAATCCTTTTCTGAGAGGTTCCAAGTAGTGAAACCTAAAGGAATTGCATAAAAAAAAAATTGAAAAAATTTGTGTATCAGTTTCAGATCTTTATACATTACAAGTTCAAAGTTATGATTACTTCAAGTTAGGGTTGTTGACTAATCCAAAAATAGGCATGTGAGACTAAAGAAAAGTTTTATGAAAATGATAGTCTCTTCTTGTTAAAGTTAAGGAAGGTTTGTAGAAATTTGATCATATACACCAAGTCTATTACATAGCTACAAATCAGATTTGGATGATGAAATTGATGAGGGATTTTGATTGAGGTACATGTTGAGTACATGGTTGAGACAAGTAGTTGATTAGTTGGAACATACATGAGGTGTATAGTTGATGATGTTGGTACATATTGATGAGTCATAGTTGATGAGTAGTTGACACATGATTGGTACATACTTGGTACATGGTTGCATGCACTTGTTTATGGTATAGGTTGATTACAGGTTGAGGTACAGGTTGATGCATGGATCAAATTTATTGATACAGGTTTTCAGTGGTATATCTCACAGTGATAGTGTGACAATGGTTCCATCATTCTACTTCTACTTCAAGGTGGAAGTATGGGGCAAGGACAAGTGTTTGTAGCCACCTTCCGGTTGTAGCCGAAGAACATAGGGGGTTGTAGCCTCCTTCTGGTTGTAGCCAAAGAATTGGGGAGTTAGATCTTCCCTCAGGTTGTAACCTGAGAAACTAGGGGCTTGGAGCCTCCTTCCAGTTGCAGCTAGAAAACAAAGGAAGTTGGTGCTTCCAATGAATGTAATTCTTCAAGACATATAAGAAAAATCATTCTGTGGTTTTCTCCCAATTTGGGTTTCCACTTAAAACACTGATATACTGTGTATGTGTGTGATTGTTTATTTCTTGTTGCTCATTATTGGATAATAATTCTACATTGATATAGCATTTGAAGAAAAAGGATTATAATTACACTATTATTGATTCACCCCCACTCTTAGTAATCCAACAATTGGTATCATAGCAGGTTCCTTCAGAAATCAGTTTAACCACTTAAAGGTAGATCATGGAGACTACAAACTCGTATAAAAATGGAATACCACAGTTTGGTGGACAAAAGTATGTTTTTTGGAGCATAAGGATGAAGATATATATACAGGCATAGGGATTTCAAGTTTGGCAATCAATTGTAGATGGGTACATAGCACCAACAGTTCCACCAACAAATGAAAAAGCAGTGAAACTCGGTGAGAATAATTCCAATGCCAAAAATTCACTTTTGAATGGTCTCAGTGATACGGTATTCACCAAAGTTGCACATTGTAAATCTACTAAAGAGATTTGGGACAAGCTTTTAAATATTTATGAAGGAGATTCAAAATTCAAAGCAACAAAGCTTCAAAATTACAAAGGTTAGTTAGAACAACTAAAAATGAAGGAAGATGAAGATATCGCAGACTACTTTTTACATGTCGATGAAAGAATGAATGTAATCATAGGATTGGGAGAAGAAATCAAAGAATTTGTAATTGTTCAAAAGGTACTAAGATCTCTTCCTATGAAATTCAACCCTAATATATAAGCACTATAAGAAAGATCGGATCTAATCTCAATAAGCATGGATGAACTGCATAGAATATTCACAACATATGAGATGAGAAATGAACAGGAAAATCCAGATGTAAAAGAAGCAGCATTCAAAGCATCCAAAAGATCAAAGAAAAATAAAAGGAAATAAGAAGAATATAGCAGTAGCAGTGATGTCTCGGAAGATGATCAGGAAGTGGCCAACTTCATCAGAATACTGAACAAGGGAACCAACGGTAGGTATAGAGGTAAGATTCCTTTAATTTGTTTTAATTGTGATGGTATTGGTCATTTTTCTAACAAATGTACTCATAATAAAAATAGAAATGATGAAGGTTACTCAAAAGGAAGACAAACATATAAAGGTAAAAGAACTACAAATAATTTTTTCAAGAAAATATTTTGCACCAAAGAAGACATCTCATCATCAGATGAAGATGAAGTCAGTGACAGTGAAACGGGGAGAGTTCTATTCATGGAAGTAGAAGACTCTGATAAAGAATACTCTGAAGAAGAATATGAAGAATCATATGAAGAAGAAATTGAAGAGACAGAAGTTGAATTCCAAGAAGAATTAATGAGTTCCATAGAAGTTATCAGAAGAGAAAATAAGAAAAACAAGAAACTACAAGCAAAACTAGATAAGAAAAAATACACTCAAAAACTAGAACAAATGATCACAAAATTGAAGGCTCAAATAGAAGAAGATAAAAGAATTGAAGAAGCACTCAAAGAACAGCTAGAAGGAAATGACAGGATCATTGGAAACCTGGAAGAAAAGATTGTCACAAAAGGATATTCAAAAGAAAAATATGCAGAATAGCTCAAAAGTTATGGATGGCATTATCAACAGTAAAAAATATCATCTTGACAAGTCTGGACTTGGATATAATCAGACAGAAAAGGGATCAATATACAAAACAACAAAGAAAGAAACAAATCCAAAAAGTTATGTAGAAACAATCAAAGGCTATAAAAAGATATACAAGGAAGATTACAGGGACACTCCTCCACCGAGAAGATTCATATTTCATAATCAACAATAGATAGACAAGCCTCAAGAAGAAGAAGGATTCATAAGAGCACCTCCTTTCAAAATATCTTCAACTACCAGGTATCAAACTATATTTTTCAGTTTATGTTATGAATGTAATAATTTTGGTCATAAAACTGTAAATTGCAGAGCTAACAACATGAACAATAACTACTTTGAGAGACATACAGAAAGGGGTTATTCAAGAATACCTAGTGAAACACAAAGAAGAAGTTGCAACAGGTTTGAATCTTTGAGCACTGAAGTGGAATGTTACAAATGTAACAATTTTGGACACATGGCCAAAAATTGCAGAATGACAGTCCCTCCTAAAGAACCTCAATAGAGTCACAAACAAGAATCTGAGAAAACGACATGGATAAGAAATAAAGATCAGTATAGCAATGAAGAATGCACAGTTTCTCTATAAGCTAAACAAAAGAAACATGGTTGGTATGTTGACAGTGGATGTTCAAAACACATGACAGGTGATAGAGAAACATTTCTTACATTAGGAAAGGAACGAGATGGATCAGTCTCCTTTGGAAATGATGATTAAGGAAAAATCACTGAAAAAGGCATAGCTCAAATTGGGAACAATAATGAAAAGGAAGAAAATGTTCTACTAGTAGAAGATATGAAACATAATCTTTTAAGTGTGAGTCAAATGTGTGACCAAGGTCATAAATTTACTTTCGATTCACAAAAGTGTGAGATATGAAAAGAAGGTTCATGGAAATTGGTCGCTACAGCTGCAAGAACTTCAAGCAACATATACATGTTAATCAAAATTGGAAATGAAAAGTATTGTCTAGGAAAGGACGATGAAAGTTGTCTATGGCACGGAAGAATGGGTCACGTGCATTTTGATAACCTTGTCAAAGTCAACAAAAGAGAAGCAGTCAGAGAAATTCCCCAGATCACGAAACCAACCAACACTTTATCAAATCATTTCCAACAAGGAAAGAAAACAAAGACCAAGTTCAAATCAAAGGAATATTTGATGCAGGAGCATCGCAAGCAATCAGCCAAGCGAGCATGAAGGAAGAAGACAGATGGAAAGTGCAACACACATTTTACATGTTTTGGAAATGTCTTTTTGAAGCATTAATGTAATGGTTAAAGGGAAGCATACTTGTGTATTGTTAACATATCATGAGCGACTCGCTCTCATCTGTAGGAGGTAGAGGCATTTATGCATAGTTAATAAAAGTAGATAGATTTAAATTCCAGATTAGACAGTTTTAGGGATAGGAGGGAAAATGACTATAGACATCCTCATCTTTGTATCATTGTATCAATCAGAATGAGATCAATTAAGAACATTAGCATAGAGAAGAGGAGAGTTGTAGTAGAGAGTTGTAGAGAAGAACCCATGTACAGAAGTTCTGAATTAATATATGAAGCTTTGATTCAGGTTCATGACTTTATGATGCTTTCGGTGTATACATGCTGAATGGTCTATTTACAGCTTCTTGGCCTCTATATCATGATTTTTTTATTATGTTGTGTGTGAATATATGTTTTCATGTTTTCATGTTTAAATTATGAGAGAGAAAGAGAATGAGTTTCAATTGTTTCTCTTCTTGAGATAATTTCCAGCAAGGAGTGCAGTAAAGCATCCGCAAGGCGTGTGTTGACAAAGATTCAGAGTTTATCTTTGAAAGCTCAGGAGGGATACCATTGTTCTCATTCTGACAGAAGTGAAGGAGTAGCACAAGAATCCATGCAAGGAGTGCCCAAGCATTGGAAGTATTATGACTTATCAACAAAAGAAGAGTCGAAGCAATGTTGCTGCGGGAAGTGCACAGAGTCAAGGAGATCAAATACCCATAAGTATTCAATAGATTTCTTGCAAGGAGTGCAGTGAAACATCCACAAGGTGTGCGTTGATGAAGGTTTAGAGTTCATCTCTGAAAGCTCAAGAGGGATACTGTTGTTCTCATTCCAGCAGAAGTACAAGCAAAGCACAGGAGTCGTGCAAGGCATGCATAGGATAGATGAGTCCTTAGAAATTTGTTAACTAAGGTGAAAAAGAGAGAGAGACTATTGTTGCAAAAGGTGCACAGAGTCCAGAGTTCAAATATGCAGAAGTATTTGAAGGTTTGCTGCAAGGAGTGTGAGCATAGGCCTTTTTTTTCGAGACTTGAATTTATCAGAGAAGCTCAGAAGGGGTAGTGCTTTGAAGTATTCAAAGGGAGGCAAAGTGAAGTTTCTTTGTAGAAGGAAGGTCATGCCAAGGGGACATTAGTTCATTTTGCATAGGTTCTTGAGGGAAGAATTAGACAGTCAAAATTCTTTGTGTAGAATCCCTGAAATCACATGGGCCATCAGATCAGGAGGGTGATGGTTGTCCATTGATTCTATATAGATTCCATTTCGGAGTTTGAAACTTCGAAAGCACAGAGGAAATAATGACAAGAGGATAGTTGAAGTTCCGAAATCTGGGAAAGTTGATAAGTGGTAGGAATCCACATAAGATACCGAGGATAGTTGAGAGGAAAGGTGGTGAGTTTTCATCAATAGTCGGAGTCAGACTCCGTTAACTATTTTGGGGTTCGTGGATTGGAGAGACAGGAAACCTCATGATAGGATTCGCGAAATCACGAAGTTCAAAAACCCAAAAAGGAAAAAAACCCGACGAGGAGCCAAATATTGATGAGCATGTCGAGATTTAGAAATCCTACACTTTAGGAGACAAGAGGTCAGGGTTCCTTTCTCTGGAATTCTCGAAGTTGTGAAACCCAATACAGGAGTAGAGGAGGACGTGGTCAGAGATTTCGGTGTTTCGGCATTTTGGGTTTCGGCAAGTGGAAAAGTCAATAATATCGACATCAGGGATTGTGAAACCCTGAAACCCATAGTCCTTTGTGGCTTTAACAAAGGGGTTGGTTAACCCTCAGTGTGGTTGTAGTGAAGATCCTGAGCAGATCTCGGCCTGAGGGTAGGGGTCAGCGTTAGTTGTGGTATCAGAGCTCAGAATAATTTCTTTGCTTTCTGTAGAAGCGAAAAGATAAATTTCTCAGCCATGCCACTGAGAAGAAGAGATGGGCCAATGCCTGATCCAGCAGTGGAAAGAGAAATGTGTAAACTACTTGCCAAGATTGATGCCATGGAGATAACACAGAGGCGCATAGTCGACACTGTAGATATCAATGAGGTTGAAAGTGAAAATTAAGTTGGACATGAAGGAGAAGAATTAGTAGTCAAGGATGCTATAGATGAACGTCTATTCAAGGTTGTTGCAAGGATAGGTGCCAAGGAAAAAATGGAGATTCACATGTATGAGGGGAACCTGGATGTTGAAGAGATTCTAGACTAGATTAGAGATTTGGATAAATATTTTGACTATGAGGATGTCGAGGAAGATAAGAAGGTCAAGAACACTATCACAAGACTTAAAGGGCATGCAACATTATGGTGGGAGGAATTGTAGGCTGACAGACGTTGCAAAGGAAAGCAAAAAGTCAAGAGTTGGGATAGAATGGTTGTGAAGATGAAAGCCAAATTCATACCCAAGGATTATCAAATTACTTGGTTTCAGAGGATGCAGAATTTGAGATAGAATCCGATGTCAGTGAAAGAATACACTGAAGAGTTCCACAAGATAAACATCAGAGCAGGTCATCAGGAAAGTGATGATGAAAAGGTTTCCAAGTACATGAATGGTCTGCGATATGACATATAGGACAAAATGAGCATTATGACCCTTCGGAATGTAGAGGATTCTTATCAGATGGCTCTGAAAGCTGAAGAGAAGTTGAGCCAAAAGAAAGGTCAGAGAGGCTGAGGTAGAAGTCAAGCCAGAGGCAAAACAATTTCCTAAGATAGAACTCAGAAATATAAAGAAGAGGGGAAGAAACCTTAAACCCATATTGACAAAGTAGGAAGCTCACAGAGAGGACAATATGTTGATAGAAATACTTTTCCTCATACCAGAGGAAGAGGAAGAGGCAGGGGTGGTGAAGTGAAATGTTTTACTTGTGGAAAAAATAGACATAAATCCTATGAATGTCTAGATAGAAAGAAAGAAGGAAGTGAAACTCACATTGCTGAAGCACAAGGATGAAAAGTTAATGCAGAATATGCTGAGGGCGGAAGATCATTGTTGATGAGAGAATTTCTCTTAATGCTAGAGAAGGAGGCAGAGAACCCAGCCCAAAGGAACATACTTTATTGAACTTCTTTCAAGACCAAAGACAGGGTATGCAAGGTTATAGTGGACAGTGATAGCACAAACAATCTTGTATCTACGGAGATGGTAGAAAAGCTGGAGCTGGAGACTATTGAACATCCAAGCCCATACAGAGTTTCGTGGTTACAAAAAGGACATTAGGTAAATATCACTAAACAATGTTTAGTTGAATTTAAAATAAGAGGATATAAGGATTAAATACTATGTGATGTCATTCCCATGGATGTTTTTCATCTATTGTTGGGTAGACCATGGCAATATGACAAAAATGTGATTCATGATGGAAGAAAGAACACATGCACCCTGGAGAAGAATGGGAGAACTCACATGTTGCTTCTGATTAAGGATAAAGAAATGAAACTAGAGGTGAACAACACTGTACTTCTCATGAGTGGGAAGGAAATTCTTAAGGAGGTTAAAAAGAAGGAAGACACACAATTTGTTGTGGTCGGGAAGCCTAGAATTGTTTTAACCAATACAAGAGTGGATGATTTACCAGAGGAAATCTAGAAGTTGTTGGGAGACTTTGTTGATATAGTAGTAGACAAACTACCTTGTTCATTGCCACCGATAAGAAGTATAAGTCATCACATCGATCTTATACCTAGATATATTTTAGCAAACAAAGAAATGTAGAGGTTGATGCCACGGGAGAATGAAGAAGTCAAGAGACAGGTCCAGGATTTAATGGACAAAGGGTTGGTTAGAGAGAGCTTGAGTCCATGCACTATTCCAACAGTGCTCAGCCCAAAGAAAATTGGAGGCTGCAAGATGTGTACAGACTCAAGGGAAATCAACAAGATTACCATCAGATATAGATTTCCTTTGCCAAGGATGGATGATTTGATGGATTGCTTGAGTGGGGAATTTTTTTTTTCAAAGATTGATTTTAAAAACATATATCATCAAATTCATATGAGAGAAGGTGATGAATGGAAGACAACATTCAAGATGAATGAGGGGCTATATGAATGGCTTGTTATGCCATTTGTCTTAACAAATGCACCCAATACTTTCATGATATTGATGAATGAAGTCCTGAAGAATTTCATAGGAAAATTCGTCATTGTATATCTTGACGATATATTAATTTTCAGCAAGACAGAAGCAGAGCATTTAAATCATTTAGCTACAGTGATGAGGAGATTACAACAAGAGAAGTTACTGATTAATATGAATAAATCAACATTTATGAGGATAAAACTCATTTATTTGGGTTTTGTTATCTCTGCAAATGAGATGAAAATAGATCTGGATAAGGTAGAGGCGATTAAGAATTGGCCATCACCAAAGAGTGTATTTGAGGTTCGAAGCTTCCATGGATTAGCTAGTTTCTACAGGAAATTCATCCAAAAATTTAGTGGGATTAATGCACCGATGATGGAAATGGTGAAGAAAAGACACAAATCTTTTCACCGGACAGAGGAAGCAGAGAAGAGTTTCAACTTGTTGAAGAAAAAGATTATTAAACAACCAATTTAGATGCTGCCAGATTTCAGTAAGACATTTCAGGTCAAGTGTGACGCTAGTGGATTTGCAATTGGAGCGGTCTTGAGCCAAGATGTTAGGTCGGTTGCATACTTTAGTGAAAAACTGAATGAAGAAAAGATTAAATATTCAACATATGACAAGGAATTCGATGTAGTCATACAAGCCTTGAATAAATGGAGACATTATTTGGTCCCTAAAGACTTTGTTTTGTACAGTGACAATCACACTTTGCAATTCGTGACTCAACAGGAAAAGTTGAGCCAAAAGCATGCAAAATGGGTTGAATACATGCAGAATTTTACTTTTGTAATTAAACATATTTTTGTAACTGTTAACAAAGTTGTTGATGCTTTGAGCAGGAAATGTTCATTGATGAAGGAATTCAGAGTCAAAACTTTGGGTTTTGATAACCTCAAAGAAATGTACAAGGATGACCTAGATTTTAGGGAAGCGTATGAGGCATCTGAGAATCCAATTCTCAGGGACAGAAGCCACTAGACCAAATATATGATCCAAGATGGATTATTATTCAGGGGCAATCAGTTATGTATTCCAAAATTCTCCATGAGGGAGAATCTGTTGAAAGAAAAACATAGTGGAGGATTGGCCAGACATGTCGGTCATGACAAAATGTTCTCGAAATTAAATGGCTCATATTTTTGGCCAGGGATGAGGATAGATGTAGAAATTGTCAGCACATAAAAGGAAAAAGGCACAACACAGGGTTATACCAGCCATTACCCATACCAGAGAAGCCATGGGATGCAATGAGCATGGATTTTATATTGGGGCTGCCGAGAACACAAAGAGAATTTGATTCAATCTTTGTGGTGGTAGACAGATTTTCAAAGATGGCACATTTTATACCATGCCAGAAAACTAGTGACGCAACTCATATTGCGAACCTAATTTTCAAAGAAGTCGTCAAACTTCATGGTTTTCCAAGGAGTATAGTTTCAGATTAAGACACCAAGATCGTAGGAAATTTCTGGAAGACTTTATGGAAGAAGATAGGGACAAATTTTTCATTTAGCTCAGCTTATCATCCTCAGACGGATGGGAAAACAGAAGTTGTAAACATAATCTTGGCAGATTTATTGAGTAGCCTAATGACTGAACACCACAGTCAGTGGGATCACATTCTACCACAGGCGGAATTTTCTTATAATGATTTGATCAATAGAAGCACGGGGAAGAGTCCATTCCAAATTGTATATGGAATGCAACCAAGGGGATTTTCTAAATTAAAAGATATGGAACAAACTGAATTCAAAAGTGCTAGTGTAGAGGATTTTGCTGAGGCAATGAAGGAACTTCATAGCCAAGTTAAGGAACGATTGCAGAATTCGAGTCAAGAATACAAGCGAAGAGCAGATCAACAAATGTGAGAACTTCAGTTTGAAGTTGGTGATATGATTCTTGAAGTTGGAGTATGATGCAGGAGCATCGCAAGTAGCCATCCAAGCAAGCATGAAGGCAGAAGACAACCAGAAAGTGCAACACACATTTTACATGTTTTGGAAATGTTTTTTTGAAGCATTAATGTAATGGTTAAAGGGAATCATACTTGCGTATTGTAAACAAATCACAAGCAATTTTATCTCATCTATAGTAGGTAGAGGCATTTATGCATAGTTAATAAAAGTAGGTAGATTTAAATTTCGGATTAGACAGTTTTAGGAACAGGAGGGAAAACGACTATAGACACCCTCATCTTTGTATCATTGTATCAATCAGAATGAGATCAATTAATGACATTAGCATAGAGAGGAGGAGAGATGTAGCAAAGAGTTTTAGAGAAGAACCCATGTACAAAAGTTTTGAATTAATATATGAAGCTTCGATTTAGGTTCACAGCATTATGATGCTTTCTGTGTGTACATGCTGAATGGTCTATTTACAGTTTCTTGCCCTCTCTATCATGCATTTTTTATTATTCTTTGTGAGAATGTATGTTTTCATTTTGAATGTTTAAATTCTAAGAGAGAAAGAGAATGATTTTCAATTGTTTCTCTTCCTGAGAGAATTTCCTGCAAGGAGTGCAGTGAAGCGTCCTCAAGGAGTGCGTTGAGAAAGATTCAGAGTTTATATCTGAAAGATCAGGAGGGATACTGTTGTTCTCATTCTGACAGAAGTGCATGAGTAGCAAAGGAAGCTTCGCAAGGAGTGCAGGCATTGGAAGTCTTAGGAATTATCAACAAAAGGAGAGTCTAAGGACTGCTGCTGCGGGAAGTGAACATAGTCGAGGAGATAAAATACCCATAAGTATTTGATAGATTTCTCGAAAGGAATACAATGAAACGTCCACAAGGTGTGTATTGACAAAGGTTCAGATTTCATCTCTGAAAGCTCAGGAGGGATATCATTGTTCTCATTCAAGCAGAAGTACAAGCAAAGCATAGGATTCATGCAAGGCGTGTGCAGGCTAGTTGAGTCCTTAGAAATTTGTTAACTAAGGTGGAAAAGAGAGAGAGATTGTTGTTGCAGAAGGTGCACAGAGTCAAGAGTTCAAATAGGCAGAAGTATTTGAAGGTTTGCCACAAGGAGCGCAAGCATAAGACTTTTTTCAAGACTTGAATTTATCAGAGAAACTAAGAAGGGGCACTGCTTTGAAGTATTCAAAGGGAGGCAAAGTGAAGTTTCTTTTCCGAAGGAAGGTCACAGCGAGGGGACATTAATTCATTTCACAGAGGTTCTTGAGGGAAGAATCAGATGATCAAAATTCTCTGTGGAGAATCCTCGAAATCACGTGGGCCGTCAGATCAGGAGGGTGATGGTCGCTCATTGATTCTGCATAGCCACCATTTCGGAGTTTGGAACTTTGAAAGGACACAAGAAATAGTGACAGGAGGACAACTCAAGTTCCAAAAGCCGAGAAAGTTGACAGGTGGCATGATTCCATGTCAGAGACCAAGGACAGTTGAGAGGACAGGTGGCGAGTTTTAATCAAAAGTCAGAGTCAGACTACGTTGACTATTCTGGGGTTTAGGTATTGGAGAGTTAGGAAACCTCACGACAGGATTCGTGAAATCGCGAAGTCCAAAAACCTGAAAAGGTAGAAAACCCGGTGAGGAGCCAAAGATTGATGAGCGTGTCAGGATTCATAAATTCGACACTTTAGGAGACAAGAGGTCGGGTTTCCTTGCTCTATAATTCTCGAAGTCATGAAACCTGATACAGGAGCAGAGGAGGACGCGGTCAAAGATTTCAGGGTTTTGGCATTTCAGGTTTCAGCAAGTGGAAGAGTCGAGAATATCAACATCAGGGATCGCAAAACACCAAAACTTGAAGTCCTTTGTGGCTTGAAAAAAGGGGTTGGTTAACCATCGGTGTGGTTGTAGTGAATATCCTGAGTGGATCGTGGCCCGAGGGTAGGGGGTCTGCATCAATATTCAACAACAAAACCACTGGAAACTATGCATAATGATCTAGTTGGACAAACTACAACAAAAGGATTAAAACGTGAGAGATATGTTATGTTATTAGTTGATGATTATATAAGAATGACTGCGTTTTTCTTTCTCAAGAACAAGTCAGAAGCTTTTGAAAACTTCAAGATCTACAAGGAAATGGTTGAAAATGCGATGGATTCAAGAATAAAATTCTTAAGATTGAATAATGGAGGAGAATTCACCTCAAAGGAATTTATGGACTACTGCAGCAATCATGGAATAAAAAGGAAATTCTTTGTCGCTAGGACACCTTACCAGAATGGAGTTGTTGAAAGAAAGAACATGGTAGTACAAGAAATGGCTCGAACAATGATAATGGATTCCATGTTGACAGATATGTTTTGGACATAGGTAGTGCATACAACAATTCACATTCAAAATAGAGTAATTCTTAGAAACAACACTGATAAAACTCCCTACAAGCTATGGAAATGAAGACCAACAAACATGAAGCACTTTAGATTTTTGGGAAGTAAATGTTACATCAAAAGAGAAGATGGAATAATGGGAAAGTTTGACTCTCGTGTGGACAAAGGAATACTTGTTGGTTACTCAAGTACAAGGAAAGCATACAAGTGTTACAATATAATATTAAAAAAGTTGTGGAAAGCATCAATGTAACAATTGATGAAACAGGCAGACCAGAATCAAAGGAGGAAGAAAACAAATCAATGGAACAACTTTTTGAAGAAGAAGATGAAAAATAGGTAGAAGAGGAAGATGAAGATGAAGAGAATATGACAAAAGTAGAAGAGAAATTTCAACAAGTATCTCCAAAGACACCTAGAAAACGAGTACAAAAGAATCATCCTTCAGATCAAATTATTGGAAACAAAGATGATGGAGTTGAGACTAGAAGAAAAATACGTTCACCAGAACAAACACACCTAGCACTCTTATCTACAATTGAACCAAACTATTTTGAAGAATCCAACAAGGATGAATTTTGGAATAGGTCCATGGATGAAGAAATGGATCAATTAGAGAAAAATGACACTTGGGAATTCATTCCAAGACCAAAGAATAAGAATGTGACTGGCACAAAATGGGTTTTCAGGAATAAATTGAATGAATATGGACAGGTTACAAGGAACAAAGCTAGATTGGTATGTAAAGGATATGCAGACATTGAAGGAGTCGACATTGAAGAGACATTTTCCCCAGTTGCCAAAATGGAAGAAATCTATTTTCTTTTATCTTATGCATGCTCCAAAAATGTTAAAGTATATCAGATGGATGTAAAATCATATTTTTTGAATGGGGAACTTGAAGAAGAAGTCTACATTGAACAACCAGAAGGATTTCATTTGTCAGAGAACACAGACTATGTGTGTATGTTAAAGAAGGCCTTGTATTGTATAAAACAGGCTCTTAGAACATGGTACTCTAGACTAGATAAGTATCTGCAACAGGCAGGGTTCAGAAAAGGAAATGCAGACAACAACCTCTACATTAAGGTAAGTCAGGGTAATATTTTATTAATTAACGTTTATGTTGATGATATTATTTTTGGTAGTGATGACGACACATTAAGCCAAAAAAATTCAAAAGACATGAAGAATGAATTTGAAATGTCGTTACTTGGAGAGCTATCTTTCTTTTTGGGACTTCAGATATGTCAAAGAAACCAAGGAATTTATTTCTCAAACCAAGTATATCAGAGAAATGCTAAAGAGGTTCACAATGGAAGATTGCAAAACAGATATCACTCCCATGAAAACCAGTTGTAAGTTGACCAAAGATGATGATTCAACGTCTACATATCAGAGGCAATACAGGTCAATGATTGACAACCTACTATATGTGACAACATCTAGACCAAATGTAATGAAGGAAATTGGACAGGTGGCACGATTTCAAGTAGCACCAAAGGAATCACATGTATTAGCAGTAAAGAGGATCTTCAGATATCTCAAAGGAACAAAAGAGTTTGGATTATGGTATCCAAAAGGAAAATATTTATCACTTATTTCCTACACAGACGCAGATTGGGCAGGTTGTATTGATGATGAATGAAGCACCAGTGGAGCAACATTCTACTTAGGTGAGTGTTTGGTATCATGGATAAGAAAGAAAAAATCATCAATATCTCTATCTACAACCGAGGCAGGGTATATTGAAGCAACAACATGTTGTACACAGGTTCTTTGGATGAAACGAACCTTGACAGATATACATGTTGAGTATGACGAGCCCATTCCAATATATTGTGATAATACAAGTTCCATCAGTATCTCAAAAAACCCAGTGATGCACTCCAAGATGAAGAACATTCCAATTAAGTATCACTTTCTACGGGAACAAGTTGCAGAAAAGAACATCAGAGTTGAGTATGTGGGAAAAACATAACAAGTGGAAGACATCTCTACAAAACCACTTCCATGGGAAGCCTTTGAATATCTTTACCTAAGACTTGGAGTTATTTATACTCCAAAATGAATGTTTTTTTAATGCTTTTTGAATGATTATATTATATGTCTTAGATGTACATAAGGAAGCACCATTAGAGGACAGTTCATTCAGGGGGAGTAGCCCCAGATGGAAAGATACCTTTGCCATTGATGACAAAGGGGGAGAGATTTATCATATGAAGAAGATAGAGGCATATTTATCAGATGCAGAGGAAAGAGGCATGGTTCTAGGGGGAGCATGAGTGATATGATTTCAGTATTGCATCAGAGTGTTTCCATCAATACCAAAGGGGGAGATTGTTGATTAAGGTTGGTTGTCATTGATGTCAACCCTTGAAGAAATACCCGTAGCACAAAGGTTTGGGTAATAGACCCAATATTTTTTGATGCAAATATGAATCATTATTTTTTTTTCATCATTTATAAGAAGTAAAATTGGATGAACTCCAAAGTGGTCCCCTTATGGTGAAATCCCTCACAGAAAGATGCTTTGTGGAGTAAGAGAACACATGCTTAATTGTGGAATAATGAGATGAAGGATAGTGAATTTTTTAGGGAAACTATCCTATATGGATAGTTCTTGTCATTCCATTTTCGGTGGTATGTATAACGTCACATAAATACTCATGGTTAGAGAGTTATGACCATGTGAAGTTGGAGAACCCAGGTTTGGACCCAAGTTTGTTTGATGGATAATGATATGATTGTTGATATATTTGAAGGTAATACTATTCTATATGGATATTAAATGTCATTATATTTCTTGTAGTATGTGGAATGTCACATAACTCCTCACAGTTTGAGAATTATGGCTTTACGAAGTTGGAGGACCATCATATGTCATCTAGAAGCCCCAAAAAGTCAAAGTAGTCAAAGTGGTTTAAGAGATTTTAAAAGGTAAATAATAAAGTGAAGTGATGAATGTATTATAATTCAAAGTGAATACAAAATAAATTGTTTCAATAATAAATTTAATGGAGAAATTAGAAGTGGGTTAACCCTAAAATAAGGAAAGTGGGTTGAGTGGCCTAGAAGATGTTTTTAAGGAAGCTACTTGGAGAGTATAAATAAGAGGCAAGGCTCTCTCATTTTAATAAAACTTGAGCATATTGAATATATATAGTTGTCTGAGGTAACCAAGGATATCTAAGATGAATTTCTGAGGGAAGGTGAATAAAAGAAGGTCGAAATGCAAGGAAGCATAAATTCTTTTGAAGGTTCTTTCTAAGGTATGTTATTTACAGGTCACCTCACCATTTTAGCTATAAGTTGTTTTCTATAAGGATTCCGATTGTGAAATTGATATTCCATTGAGAAAACATACCCAAGTATCTGTGGTAAAAAAATCATCTTATGGGTCATTCGATTGTGGGAGTTACACTCCGTGGAAAATAGGGTTTGTGGCTAGTCCTGAAACTAGTCAAAAACAGGTGTTTCGGGTAAAAACATCATAAATTCTTCATAAAAGATCTGAATTTAGTGAGAAAAAATGTGTTGGTTAGGGTACAGTCTATGTTATTTTTTGTAAAAGTCTCATATCATTTCAGCAAATATGTCGTGTGGGGCATGCTCTACAAGGTCACTCTCTAGAATAATCCATAATTCAACAAGGTATGGCATTTTTTCTATAACACCTTTTATGAGAGTTTCCAAGTAGTGACACCTGGAGGAATTGCACAAAACACACTCAAAAAAATTATGTATCAATTTTAGATCTTTATACATTACATGTTCAAATTTATGATTACTTCAAGTTAGGGTTGTTGACTAATCCAAAACTAGGCATGTGAGACTAAAAAAAAGTTTGATAAAAATGTTAGTCTCTTGTTGTTAAATTTAGGGAAGGTTTGCAAGATTGTGATCATATACACCAGGTCTATTACAGAGCTACAAATCAGATTTGGATGATGAAATTGATGAGGGATTTTGGTTGAGGTGCATGTTGAGTACATGGTTGGAACAAGTAGTTGATGAGTTGGCACATACATGAGGTGTATAGTTGATGATGATGGTACATATTGATGAATCATAGTTGATGATTAGTTGACACATGATTGGTACATACTTGGTACATGGTTTTATGCACTTGTGTATGGTACAGTTTGATTACAAGTTGTTTGGTACATGTTGGTGCATGGTTGATGCACCTGTTTATGGTACAGGTTGATTATAGGTTGAGGTACAGGTTGATGCATGGTTGATGCATGTTTCAGATTTATTGGTACAGGTTTACAGTAGTATATCTCACAGTGATAGTGTGACAGTGGTTCCAACATTCTACTTCTACTTTAGGGTGGCAGGATAGGGCAAGGACATGTGGTTGTAGCCACCTTCCAGTTATAACTAGAGAACATAGGGGGTTGTAGCCTCCTTCTGGTTGTAGCCAGAGAATTGGGGAGTTAGAGATTCCCTCATGTTGTATATTGATAAAATAGGGGGTTGGAGCCTCCTTCTAGTTGCAGTTGGAAAACAAAGGAAGTTGGTGCTTCCAATGAATGTAATTCTTTAACACATATAAGAAAAATCATTATGTGGTTTTCTCCCGATTTGGGTTTCCACGTAAAACATTGGTGTACTGTGTATATGTGTGATTGTTTATTTCTTACTACTCATTATTGGATAATATTTCTACATTGATATAACATTTGAAGAAAAATGATTATAATTACGTTATTATTGATTCACCCCACCTCTCAGTAATCCAACAATTCCAACATCGATGTTGTGGATCTTGAAGTGATGAATAATGATAATGGTAGGACTCAATATTTATTTCTTTTACATTTTCATGATTTCCTTGCATCTTTTTATTTTCTTTAGGGAGTCTCTCATCCAGGGTATGTAATAAAAATCATGCATAGAAGTTTTCAATTCTTCCATCTTATTTTAAATATGTTCCATATTTCCACTCATATTTCTTTCCATTTGACACCTATTTTCATCCATCTTATTTTCCATATATAATTTTTTTTTATTCATTTTCTTTTCCATATGTACATTATTTTGATTCATCCTATTTTCTATATGTGCACTATTTTAATTCATATTCTTTTACATATGTTCTCGATTTTCGTTCATCTTGTTTTCCACCTTCCAAATTTGGTAAAATGTTTCATCTTTTTCTTCTTGGGTCAAGGTTAGTCTCTATAAA
Source organism: Picea mariana (assembly GCA_032191745.1). Classification (NCBI taxonomy): domain Eukaryota; kingdom Viridiplantae; phylum Streptophyta; class Pinopsida; order Pinales; family Pinaceae; genus Picea; species Picea mariana. The sequence goes on along the minus strand of JASDQU010099780.1, from coordinate 921,116 downwards.
GGTTTATTTGGTGAAGGAAATTTTATAGGAACCTTTGGATCAATGTACGATAATAATAATTATCCTCTTTGTCGTTTTTTTCATAAATTTTGAATTGCCAAAAATATATCTTCCAATCAAAAGTTGTGTCAATTGTAAGTTCCATACCTTTCAAACCCTAATTTGAAGTATGTCTATATGGATTACCTTTGTACTGATATATCTCTGAACTTTGAACCCTTCTATGTCTGAAATTTCAACTTGTACTACTCTGGTATGGATTCTTAAACTTTTGAAAATTTCACAATCTAAACCTTCATTGGTACAAGGTTATAGTAAAAATACCAAAATGTCTTGTTTAAGACTAATTTCAGGATTAATAAACAACTCCAACTTCCATTTAATATATATCTCACAAGTTATACTGATTCAAAATCTAAAAATTGTTTCACGAATAATTTTCTATGTCTCCTCAGGATTGTGGAAATGTCATTTTGAAACTTCACCAAAATTAGTTTATAGTGAGAGTAACAGGATGACTCTTTTGAGACTTGTTTCAAGACTAGTCACAAACCCCAAATTCCATAGACTATGTATCCAAAAACATAATGAATCAAAACCTAAAATTTTGACCTAGTGTCATTCACTATGTTTTCTCAACCTCCACAAACTTTCACTGTCTAAAACTACTAAGAAAACATTTTAGAGAAAATCCCAAGGTAACGTCTTTAAAACTAATTTCAGGATGAGTCAAAAACCCTATATTATATAGGTTATATATCCTAACATATAATGACTAAGAGGTTAAAATGTTTATCATACATAATTGGATATGTATTATGAGTAACCTACAAATATTTGTATCTGAAACATTCTAGAAAAAAGTTTTAGCAAAAATTCCAATATGACTCATTTGAAGGAGAAAAAATGTAGGATCAATGCTCAGATACAAAATGTTATGATTGAACTCCTTAAAATTAATAAAAATTCAATGAATGTAGTCCACTACAAGGGTAAAACCTTCGTTTAAAATATATCCAATACATAATACAATTGAGATGAGATAATATGATCCTAATAATAGGTATCCTTGGTATATATAGGAGAAAAAGGGTAAAATTATAATGACAGGGTGCAATGAGGGTTCTATAATACATACAAATATAACAATAGAAATGTAATAATTCAATATCTAGGGATTGATTATAGTGGGTTTTATACATAACAAAAGACTTTTTTTTATGGCTAAACAACATCAATCCATATAATACTTAAAGAAGGGACAACCAGAATTATAACATATATCTAGCCATAACAGGAGAAGATTATCTAGCAAAATATGAAACTAAATATGACTTGAATCATTCCTTGGCAGCAGAAGGGCTTTCCTCCTTCTCCACCTCCAACAAAAATTCAACATCCTTATTCTCGTCTTGATCACCCTTGACTAATTATTTATTATTATCTAGGACAATCAACATTTTGTGAGTACCAACAAAAATTGAAGCTCCCTTACCACACTTCGTTATTCCTAGGCCATCCTCCTCCTTGGACACCTTAAACTTAATCTCATCTGATAATTGACACATGAGCTCAAATTTTGCTTCAATAATTTTGACAATATGGGGAATTTCTTTTTGTTCTACATTGCATTTCTCGAAATACTAAGCCACCATAGCCTTTACTTACTAGTAAACATCCATATTTATAAAAAAAACTTAGTTTCTTAGGTTTTGGAGAATAGAGGTTCATTCAACCAGCCTTCTGTGGCATCAATTATTTCCTGATCAATTATCTTCTTACTCTTCTCCCTTACAATTTTCTCCACCTGGCTAACATCTAGCTTTTCCTCATTCGAGAAATGCTCCATCGATCTATTTTGAGCCTCCCATGCCTCATTATTAGCCCTAGTGAAATATATTTTCCTAAATGATGACTCTCCTTTTGTTTTCCCCTTGTCCTTACAATATGGGTTTTTCCTACTTTTTACTAGTGGTAAAGCCTCCCCTTTCACTACACCAGGCTTTAAGATGTAGATAGAGCGAGTAACAATATAAAAGTCAACCAACTCTCAAATATACCCCAAACATAACAAAAACCTAAAAATAAAGCAATAAGGGAGAAGATCAGGTAATTGTACCTTTGATCCCATGTGTAGTGATCATCTCCTCAAGATTTGTAGTTCCAACGACTGCACGTATCCTCCCAAGGATGACCTACATCCAAAGATAGGAAAAAAAGGACTAAACACATGTTATTTTATTAATGATTTAAGTTTAGATATCAAATGCTAAATATAAATCAATTAAACTACACAAAACATCATCATTTGGTACATGGAAAAGAGATTCCTTTATTCATCAAAAAAACACTGAAACTTACAATCTATGTCGACCACCATTCCATGAAATTGGTCTGAGCTCCTCTTTACAATAATCAAAGAACACCTTGAATAGACCTCTTATCTTAATATTTTGATCACCTCAAGGAAGGGAATGGATTGAATGGAGGAAGAAGGGGATGATCAGGGAATGTTGAGGCAATATCTCACAAAAGGTAGCAAGGGCTTGGGCAAGGAGGGGAAGTGAACTTGGACAGAGTTTCACTGTTCTTATGCTTGGATGTGAAATGAGACCCCAACACCTCCTTTTATATGACAAAAGGATGGTTATCTGGTTAGGTGGCGGGCCATAGTAGGTGAATTGGTTGGGAAACCTCTAATATTCGATGAATTTCAACGAATTCCTTGAAAATTTTGCAAGAACATGCAGGTTGTAATGGTGCAGCAAGTGTATGTACATGATCTATAGTGGTGAATGAAGTATATGTACACGAGTTGTAATGGTGCAGGGCACACACATATTCTAAAAAATGGTTGTTTAATAAGATCGTCTCAGTAGTTATTTGGAAAAATATGCAAGTGTTGGAAGTAGGCCGAATCATAAAAAAAACATATTTTGGGAAGAAAGGCATGTAAGAGGAAAGTGACAGCTGGAAGGAAAAGAAGCATACTTTCATGCATGGAAGACATAACAATGCTAGGGTTAGGTTTTTTGTAATACGTTGTAATGGTTGGTGAGCCTAAAATATAAATAAGTAGTACTTAGGCTGAGCAAGAGGGAGAGGAGGAGGCTAATAGAGAGAAGAGGGAAAAGCAAGGAAGCATATTGTAAGAATTATACGAATCCTTAAGCTGGTGAGTGGAGGAAGGAGTGAGAAACTCGATCCTGAGGGTTATATAATAGGTTGAGGAGCCTTGTGTGATCTATTCATCCTTGCATGGATCGAGGAGACTGCTGAGGAAAGTGAGATCCCAGAATGTAAACACGCACAACGTGATATCTTTCTAAACGATGATAAAATCTTGAGAGCCAGATATTTGTGGGCGTAGACTAGGAGGGGGTGAACCATGGTAACATTGTGTTTTTGGATTCAATGAATGTGTCTTTGTGTCTTATTAGTTGATGAATGTTGAATGAATGAAGTAATTAAGTAGATCTCGTATTTACATGCATGCATAGAATAAATGTTATGATAGGATGTTAAATGAACTGAATGAAGGTTGTAATGTAAAAGCATAGATCTCGCTCAAAATTAGGTTGCAAACACCTGAGTATTGCAGCCACCCATAAGAGTTATCTATGGTGTGAATGTGCAATGCACTCTGTGTACTACATTTCCTTCTGGGTAGCCAGAGGGGTCGATAGTATTTAAGGGATTTTGTCGAGAAGATTCTTTGTTATGAACTGGGGTAAATTTTTAATGGTAAATGGACAAAAGAGAGAGGAAAAAACAACAAATGGTTACATTGTTGAGAAAACATTGCCATGTTTGAAGGCTATCTCGATGATCTATAAGACAACATCACCAACACTTGGAGCGTGACACCAGAATAAATCGCACATTATCAAGGCATAGCCAACTTCAAAGCCACTAGACATGCGATGTGGATCCATGTGGAGAAGGATCCTGAAAATCAATGGCTACAACTACATTACTATATCACGGAGGCATACATAGATATGGCCATTAAGGATTGGGAGGATGAATGGAGGATTCCAGTCCTCAATCAAGAAATACCAACATATATATATAGGAGGAGGATGAGGTAAGACAAGAAAATAAATAGTTATAAGGGATAACAGTTCCCAATAAACCAAGCATAGGTCGGAAGAGGGAACAATAGAAAAAAGGGGGAACATCCAAGATAGGCACCGAGGCAAGAAAGAAGAAGAACACACAGGCACCACAGGTACAATAGAAATAGGATGAGACAGCACAAGGAACCATATCAAGTGCTACTCCATAGGAGCAAGGGTAGAATAAGAGTCCAATCATCCATAACAGGGGTGCACACAAGAAGGAAAAGGCATAGAAAGTGCCCCTAGAATACATGATCACTGAGGATGATGCAGACATGGTGGCCCGAATGATCCATGATCGCATAGTCGAGGATTTCGATAATGGTGCACGACAAAGGGACATAATTGAGGAAGAGATATCACACATGCGACAACTCCTAAAGGAACTTGGAGATGTGCAAGTGGTCTGCAAAAACATAGGAGAAGTCCCATCAACATCATAGATAGGGGGAAAAGCTAGATCAAGCGAGCAGGACACGATCCAGATGAAAACACAATCAATCTCAACATTTCATGTCACACCCAACATGTTGTGCATGGACGGAATCATGGGGAAGAAACCCCTAAATGAATTGGCTCAAATACAGTTGATATTGACATGAATACAAACCAAGGCCTTGTATAAACTACAAGTCAGTTTCACACAGGAGGTACAGTCTCATGCATGCAGAGACTCAACATAATTGGAGAAGGAAAAGGACAATCAGGATGATATGGAATTGGTACTTGAGCAAGCCAGGCTCAATACCAAGGACGAGAGAGACCATGCAAATATTCTAGAGAAGAAATTGGTCGTATCCTATGAGAAAATTCCACAGAGCAGACAGACGGATGAACTCATGGTGACATAGAAGATTGATCAGATTGTGTGGAAAATCAATCAATACAAAGAGGAGATCAAACACCTCTAGGAGAAGCTCACACCGACCACTCCACTAAAGATGAAGGAGTAGAGGAAGTAGGGGGAAACATTGCAGATAAAGGAGATAGATCAACAAGTCCACATGGCGATCGAATTATTCGAGAAAGTAGCACAGATCTGGATGAGGATGGAGGAGGATCAACATGTCTAGAAGTGGGACCAGGAAGAAGAAAGGATAAGAGAAACTACCCAGAACCTCAAACAGTGGTAGAATACATTGCCAATCATGGTGTTGGAAAATGTTTAACAAGTAACATATGCTTGTCATTGATGGCAAGTACAACAGTGATGATGGCTTGAGTACAACACCGATGATCAACAGGCAAATATAAGATAAGTCCAGGAAGATCAAATGATCGAAGGAAACGATGGAAAGTACAGCAGTGATGATGGATTGAGTACAACAACAATGATCAACAGGAAAATAGAAGATAAGTTCAGGAATATTGAATGATCGAAGGCAACACAACATTGATAAAATGATCGAAGGCCCGAGAAGCATTTCGAATCATTGGATCTCATTCAAAATTCCCGAAAGAAGGAGGGTTGTCAGATCAGAATATAGACAAGAAGAGCACTGAACAAGAGGACATATCTTATATGTTATATCCAAGCGCAGGACCCGACCATCGTTGGATCAAGGAGAACCTGCACAACTTTTAAAGTATAACAAGGAGAAGCAGGCATAATCGTGATATGTGAAATCACGACTTAATCTGAGCCGTCAGATTGAGGTTGAATCTAGACCGTTGATTCTAGTCCATGTCGGAGTTTTGAGGATCACAAGTTGAACATGTCAAATATTATTAACATCAGGAATCACGATATCGCGATATGCGAAATCACGATGTAATCTGAGTCGTCAGATTAATCTCAGATTTGGACCATTGATCTAATTCCATATCGGAGTTTCAGGGATCACAACATGGAGAGGCAAGTAAACAATGTAACAAGAATGTTGATTTCACGATATGCAAAATTGCGATTCAATCATAACTATTGAATGAAGCTCTGATCAGAACCATTGATCCCACGACCATTTCGGGGTATCGAGGATCGTGACTTGGAGAGTTCAGATATCTCATCTCCAGACTCACGAAATGAAAAATCGTGAAAGTGCCCTATGCATAAGGCTGTGGTCATAGCCCAAGGTCACAATAAGGGAAGGATTCAATCCAGATAAGCTCCATTTCAGGGTTTCAGAGATCGCGACTTGGAAAGTCGAGATGCCTCATCTCCAGATTCATGAAACACGAATTTGTGAAAAGCACTTTTTGCATAGGCGCTTGGTTATGACCATATTCATATTGGGGAAGGATCTAGTGTAGTAAAGTTTTGTATCGGAACTTCTGAGATCGCGAAATGAAGTGTCGAGACACTCAACACAGAATTGCCGAATGCTGAAATGCCAAAATGAATGAAAGATCCCATGGATTCTATCCAATGGTGCGGGTGAATTTGAACAAGATCGGAGGGATACTATTGCACGACACAGTGAAACTGCTAGTAACCATTGATGGTTTCTACCAGAGGATGCGAAGAGACTTTGGTGTGATTTCCAGAGGAGCTGAAGAGTCACATGGAATCTTCCAGTGGAATGAAGACGATTCGTGGAGGAAATTGACAGTTGGATGAGGGTTTGAGCTCGTAACTAAAACAAAANGGTGCGGGTGAATTTGAACAAGATCGGAGGGATACTATTGCACGACACAGTGAAACTGCTAGTAACCATTGATGGTTTCTACCAGAGGATGCGAAGAGACTTTGGTGTGATTTCCAGAGGAGCTGAAGAGTCATATGGAATCTTCCAGTGGAATGAAGACGATTCGTGGAGGAAATTGACAGTTGGATGAGGGTTTGAGCTCGTAACTAAAACAAAAAGGATGAGCTCGACTGTAATACAGAAGACAAAGAGTCTCAAATGCCAGAGATAAAAAGGAATCTCGGCTTAACACCTAGTGATGATAGACACAGGGGTTGAACTACCAGAGAATTTGAAGAGTTGTGATGATGATCATGCAGAGCACTTGAGATGTGGAAGAGATTGGCGCGGTATGAGCATGCAGAAGAATGGTGAATATTGCATTCACAAGAGGCACAAAAGCTATATATACATGGTACAGAGAAGAGAAGGTGTTGTTGTTGCTATTGGAGTTTGTTGTGGTTGTTGTTGTTGAAAGTGATTCATGTGTGAAGAAGGAGGAGAGTGCAGAAGTTGAATTGAATAGAAGAGGATATGTGCAGTGAATGGACATGGCACACAGAGCATAAAAAGAAGAAAAACAGATAGTGTAAGTCATGTGTGTAGGAAGGCAGTGAGGCAGATAGAAAAACAAAATGCAGTAGAATAGTGATGAGTCTGGTAAGCCATTGTTGAACATTATATCACTGTAATAAATTTCAGTAGAAAATATTTATATTTCAGGGTGGAAGGGAGTTTCTAGGGAGGATTGTTGTCCTCATAGGTTCAAGTGGGTTCTTGAACGCAGGCAGTTGTAGCTTCCATCTAGTTGCAGCCAGAGAAACCAGGGTGGCAGGGTGGTGCAAGGGAGAACTCTTGTTCTCTGTTATACAGGTTGGTGCTTGTATGATTGGAAGTTGGTGCTTCCATATAGTTGGTGCTGGAAACACTCAGTGAGTTGGTGCTTCCTTCTAGTTGGTGCTAGAGAAACCAGGGAGTTGGTGCTTCCTTCTAGTGGGTGCTAGAGAAAACAGAGAGTTGGTGCTCTCAGCAAGTAGCAACTTGCAAAACAGAGGTTGTAGCCTCATTATTAGTTGGTGCTCATATGTATGATAATGTAAAGAATGTAACTATTACTTATCATATAAAGAAAAAGAGTTTTTCACCCTTTATGGGTTTCCACGAGAAATATCTGTCTCTATGTATATCATGTGTGTGACTGATGTTGAATATGTTATTGCTTACTTCCCTGCACTATTATGATTGTCCTTCAGTGTTTCTGCAAAGAGTTTAAAAGAAGTATAATTGTTTAAGCACAATAACAACTGATTCCCCCTTTGGGATGAACGACGAGATCGGAAGAGCGTCGTTCATCCCAA